>CM023627.1:4852050-4914550 GCA_013358685.1 Antennarius maculatus
TCGATTAACAAATGGACAAGTCACCCCTCTAACCCACCCCTGACCTGTAGGCTGATATCACACCTTTGAGTAGATGTACTGATTGTGGTGCAGATCGTCTTTTTTCTTTAACATAGACCTATCCGTCCCATAGTTTTAAGGGATCAGTAGATTTAGGAAGTTTGAAAGTATATACTGAAACGAAGCACAATTAATCATAATGTAAATCATGAAAAAAGTAATAACTGTACACTGTCTGGAGGGTGTCCTTCTCTCCCTCCTCCCTTCATCTCACTTTGGACATACAGTATGCTGGAAACGTTCTGTGGACTGATTCTCTATTTACCCGTATGGCCGTGTTCATGAGAAAACACACATTGCCTGAGCTCATACCTGCCACTTTTTAAAGTGAAACACACAAAGTTAAAGGTCAGTGCCTGCTCAAGGTTGTCTCTCTCCCCAGAGAGACCTTTCAAATGGACACACAATCACACACAGAGGCCAAGACATGACACTACAACAAGCAAGCTTGGGCAGGCTATGAAAGGACCAATGAATAATTTAACCCCTAGCATCATATCCCCTCTTGGCATTCAGGTATACTGAAGGGCTCGCATGTGAAAGCCATATGTGTCTATCTGTGGGTGCGTGTATCCCCCTTCATTTTGTACATGCTCTATATGCTGAAAGGTGGCTATTTCACAAGTGTAATGTGATGTGTGGAAGTATTATCAGAGCTGTGGGTGTGACAGACGCACAACCCTAGAGCTGACTTCCTGGAATTGCATTTTGTTGGCCATCTCCAATATGAAACCTGCCACCGAACTCCCTCCAGGCAATGCAAACTGTGATTGAGGCATTTCTGTGATGTGTCGCCATCAAGGATGCATGCTTGTGCGGTTTTTCATGTTTCTATCTCCTTGTGTGCGATAAGCAATAGGTTGGTTTTCATTCCGATGAAGAGTTTTGCACAATCTTACATCTTTCGTATTTCTTTTTATTCCTCATAAATCAACCTGCTGTCTCTTTCTTCTAATTCCTTCATTCCATCCTTACTCCTTCCATCTTTGCTTTGCCCCTGACTCCTAGCCTCTTTTTCTTACCACTCTCCTTTCCATCCATCTTAACCGCTCATGCCCACCCCCTCCCTTCTCCCTGTCAACACTGCCATAGCTTGGGTAGCCCTTGAGTGTATTACAGACCTCTCACCACTAGTTCTCTTTATGGGACTTTCTCTTTTTAAATTCAATCAGGCTTCAATGGAGCTCCCAGAGCCATTTTCAATTTACTACCTGGACGCTAAAGGATGGAAAGACCTACGCTACCAGGTCTAAATGGAATGGGAGCAGATAGAGAGAGAGGGAGAGAGGTATGGGAGAAGGGTTGATAAGGAGGTGAGGCGTTGCATTGAAACAGTGCCATGGAGAGATAACAGCAATGTAGTGGTAAAAATAGAGAGAGGCTAGGGAATTAGGGGAAAGAGAGTGAAAGAGAAAGATGAAGAGAAAGCAAGAGTCTGGAGTGTTGGGACAAAAAAACAGAATGACAGCAGGTAAGAGAGGAAGGACTGGAATGGAGGAATGGAGATAGAGATAAGGGCATACTGTAAGGAAAGTAATTGATAGATGAACAGAATGTGATAGGGGACTGCTCATCTACTGGAGCAGGCAGTTTGGAGGAATGAATAGACCTTTAGATGCCTACGATGCCATGAAGCATAAGTATAAAGTAATAAAGTAGTGTTACAAGCAAAGAAACTACATCTATGACATGCAGATACCTCAATAGAATTTTATGATCTAACTACTTTTTTGCCTTTGTTCATTTTGAGAAGAATTAAAATAATTGTTTTTCTTTACAGCAATCCTTTTGACCTTGACTTGCATCCTTCCTTTGGAGCAACTTTTCCTTCTTTCTCCGCTTTGAGCCAAAATAAACTCATATACGTATGTCTTTGCTGCCAGTGCTTTGTGCATTCTGTTAAGTGTTTTTCTCAGTATTTTTTATTTTTTTATTTTCCGGGAAAATTGAAAAGTGCCTCTGCACTCAGACCTTCTGGGCCATTCATTGAACTATGACTGTCCTTCAGTGGCTCTAAAAGGCAGTGTTTCCTGTCTGCAGTGCCAGCTCTATTCGACTAACACGGCTCGGCTTTGTTGTCACATAATTTTTTGGAGGCCATCTTCCATTGCAGAACAATCCCGCCTCATTGTCGCTCATCATCATAAAGATGCTGTGCAAGTCTTTTGTGATGTCATTTTCAGTGTGACACACCAAAAAAATGCAGAATATTAACTTCATGGTGTTGTTGAATCTCGTTATTTGGCTGCTATTCACAATAAGGAGACTTTTTTGTCACAAGAGACTGGTAGACAAATCTCTTCTGTCAAGTATAGTCTGGTTTGAGACACTCAGCATTTTACATTATCTCAGTGGCACTGATACAAAGCAAAGAAGGTGTAAGGTTCCAGGTGCACATACAGTATTACAGGTGACAGAGTGAAATCAGGTTGAGACAGAACCAGGTAGAGGAAACCAAGATTTATTATCACTCTTGTGTATTTTTTCTCTGTGTGTGTAACACTCACTCCAAAAACGTGGACTCATACTTTTTCCTGATTTAATAATTAGCAAGTAAAACCTGTGAACATACTAACATTCCCACAGGAAGAATATGAAGGCCAGAAGAATGTTGAATTAGATTGCATGAGCTTTTCTATCTTGATGTGTTTAGGTAGATTTATCATTGTGTCCTGCATCTTAAACCTTTAATTAGATCTAAGATTTATTAAACTATTTTAGTTCCTTCTGATACTGTGACAGAAGTGGAAGACATGCACTTAAAATTAGTGAAAGTATGCCCAAACCTAATGAGACAATGTCAATAAAGGGTCTTTTCATTCAGAAGTCATTTTTAGGGCCCAAAGCAACATTTTAATTTCTGCACAACTTCATTCAGCTGGACTGCTTAACTTCTTTCAAACTAGACTAAACTGTGGAATATGAACCATGTTAAATGTTGGTTCTTGCATTATACTGTACCAGCTCTGTTTTTGCTTACTGGCTCAATTTGATGAAGCAGTCCCCTTCCCCTTGTTTGTTTAAATGTCACCTGTGAGAGGCCACTTAATGCCTGGCTTATTAATCAGACCTGTTTTGTAAAGGGGGAGGTAAACACTTAGATACTTAAACACTAAGCAGAGTACAATCAGACCAGATATTTTGTTGCACCTGCCTCTCTGGCTAAAAACAGTGTGTGTCTTAGTGCTGTGGAACTAGACAATCAGTGCCTGTTATTAAGAAAATAGCTGTTTAAAGAGCCCAAGTGCTAACATACGTACACACCATGGTACTTTGTATGAACAGCAACATCACCTGCCTCTTATAAGCAGGTGATGTGTGCACAAAAGGGTGCAATTTAGGCCTGGTCACCTCCCATTGTGACAATTAGGCATCTTTGCTATTCTGTGGCCTTAATTGTTCAATCTAGCCTGTGGGGGTTGTGTTCCTACAGCCCCTCTTCATTCACATTGACAGATGAGAACACAATAAAGTGCAATTAGTTGTCATTTAATGAGAATAGGAAGTGTTCATCAGAGGAAAACTGCGTCTTTGCAAAACTTTTGATTCTTTGATTTTTGCAATCTTGTGACTGATGGTGGTTGAGCAGCACTTTGTTTTGAGCTACTCAGCTATGGAGAACAGATGGATGTGAAAGTCTGAGCTTAACAGCATGTAACATTAAGACAAAGTGGGACTTTGTGTGAAGCCGTCATTGCTCATAATAACTGATCTTCAGCAACCATTTGCAGACTCATCAGCAAAGCTGTAAATCTGTCTTCTGTCCAAAAAGGTCTACATATTTACCATTTGGTTGATGGCGGAGACAGTTCATTATATATTAATACTCCAGTGACAGGCCTTCAGAAAAGAAAAAAGATTTGGTCCACAGAAAATTTGAAAGCTTTTGTGAATGGAAATGATCGAGCAGTGGGCAGGTTTGTACCCCTGCTGCTATGATTTCCTTGCCTTAGGCAACACACCAGGGAAGGTGTGTGTCTTTGAAACTAAGTTTTAGTCGAGTGTGGGACTTCTTCCATCACTGGATAAACCCATCACACAAAAACTAAAAATTAAAACATGGGCTGCATAGGATTCACTTCAGTTTTTATCATCTGTCTATAAGCAGGCCAACTAAACTAAAATGCACTCTATTAACATCTTGTATTGCAGAAATAAACACCAGATCAGAAAGACACCAGACTAATGATGGCTGAGGGCTCCATGGGGCCGTTTTCAGATAAAACAATACAGGCAGCATCTGTCTTTGTGCATTGGTCCTTGGGTTTTGTACAATGCTACCAGATATACCTCGACTACATTGCTCTCAGGGAAGAGATAGATAGTCTTGGGCAGAATTAGAGAGAGATAACGAGATGGAGGGTGGGAAGCATGCTGTAGAAAGATGGAGGAGTAGGCCAGCAGCAGCAGTGAGGTGGTGATTTGTCTTTGAGGCTCTGTGGCGTTGGTGTTGGCAGCGTCAGCTAAACAAGGCCATCTCATTTCCTGTTGTCTGCAGGAAGCAGCTGTCTGCTACCACTACTGCTGCTGCTGCTGCTGCTACTACTCAGAGCCACTGGTCATCAATCTCCTCCGTTTTAATTGGTCTGCACCACACTGTGACATGCCAGCACACACACACATATACACACACACACAGATACACATGCACTGGTCGGGATAAGTGTAGTCATAAAGGTGCATGCAGGGGATTTGTGTGTTATAGTACACACCTCTTCTCACATACGTAGGCTAAACATTTCTAGCTAATGCACAGATATGCAACTGCTTACATCTGTGTCACACCCAGATAACCACTAATGAACATCACACACATTCCCCATCATCTCTGGCTCGAGCATTTCTGCTAGCAGCTCACAATGAACATATAATACCAACTGCTCATTGCTTGTTTACCTTGTATTTTATGAATGTTAATCATTTCCCAGAGTTGGTTAGGTATGTAAGCATCTTATTGTTACTCAACATGTTATAATGTGAAAGACATATTATTGCTGATTCAGACACTTTGTTCTAAAACTCCTCTAGGACATGGTGGGAGCACCTACAGTGTTATTACGGCAATTACCAAATTTACAGATGTAAGCCTGACATTCACATACAGCATGTTTATAATGGGCCTTTTTTACAGGAGACATTTTGGACTACTAAAGCACAATTATGAGTAATAATACATATATTCAGATGTCTAATTACTTATGTGTAGTATAGTCAGATTGAAATTATGAATTCATTGGGAATACATAATATGGATTATCTCATAATGACTATGATTCTCTGGAATATATTGTGGTCCACAGAGTTTGTTAGGTTAGAGCAGCATGAGTCTGTCTAATGTTAACCTCACTCTCCCAAAGAAATGTCCTGATTATAAAGCCCATTTACATTTGTAAGCATGTGGACATGGACACACACACACACACGTGCAAAACCAAAACTGAGAGCCTTCACCATGTGTGACGCAGCATCGGGGGCAAGGGTAAGGCATGAACAGCAGGAAGGCTGGCTCAGATGTAGGCAGTGTGTGGGCAGACCATATGCATTTCACCAAGCACTGATGAAACACACACTCGTATACTTCATCACAAAGTGTTTACAGGTAAGAAAAACAATACATTCACCCAGGTCTTTGTCTTTTATTTTTCTTGCTCTCCCGCTCTCTCTCTCTCTCTCTCTCTCTCTCTCTCTCTCTCTCTCTCTCTCTCTCTCTGTCTCTCTCTCTCTCTCTGTCTCTCTCTCTCTCTCTCTCTCTCTCACTTACACACGCACACACACGCGCATACACACACACACGCACACAGAAAATCCAGTATAGAGTGTCTATAAATCTTCCACAGAAGCATTTGTGATTAAAAACATGAAAATTAATGAAAGAAAAGAAAAGACAAGAATAATACCTTCAAGTGGTTTCGGAAGGTGCCTGTAGAAGCTAACACAGTGCCATCAAGTGGTAATGGTGGAAATTGCAAAGGGTCATGGGTCATCTGAATGAGTGTGAGTGAATGTGTGTATAGAAAGAATTATCAAACACACACCAATACAGTAAATTACTGTATTGGAGAGTTTAATATTCTCAGGGAATCCATATTGAATGTGTAGTTTGACTCCAATTAAAAGCATTTGTTACAGCAGTCTGATCACTGGACTGAGGTCTAATGTTGGTGTGTTGAGAGATTCATAAAATGTCACCATCCATTAAAATTCTCGTGTGACTTTGAAATCCTGCAGAAGTGACTGGGTAGCTCTGTGAGGAAGTATAATTGCATATAGATAAGGGCTTTCAAGTGTCGCTGGATGTGGTGTATTGATGAAATGACATGCGGCTGTACATTTTAAAGTGTCTCTGGGTGTGTGTGCGTGTGTGCGTGTGTGCGTGTGTGTGTGTGTGTGTGTGTGTGTGTGTGTGTGTGTGTGTGTGTGTGTGTGTGTGTGTGTGTGTGTGTGAGAGAGAGAGAGAGGGAGAGAGACTGCAGCAGGCACTCTCTCCCTCCTTCTGTCTGGATTAGCAGTGGTTCAGTCCGTTCTGTCCTTGGAGTGTGACAGGTCTTTACAGAACTAGTCTTTCTCTCTGGGTGGCAAAATCAGAATTCACCATAGCTGATAGGATCGTGCCTAAGGGGAATTCTCAGAGATTTAAAAATGCTGACTCTCTAATCGATCTGAGCACACTCTTATTCTGCTGTCTTTCTTAAATCTTTGTCTTTATCCCATTTCTCTTTCGGCATCATTGCGTCTCTGCTGCAGATAGAGATGGATGATGAGATCCCAGCCCTTTCCATTTAAAGAAGCATTTGTTACCTCAGGTTTAGTTCCTGGTGGGAAATGAATTCAGAACTGCTTCTATAAAATATCTTTGTCCCTGTCTGTTCACTTTTGCTTTAGTTATCTTAAGACGTCAAACTTTGTATGTCTTTCAGTAATTAGACAGCCACTGGGACGCGGTTTTTGCGCTCGTTAGCCAAATCCCCTTTTGGTACAAATGTATCATGCAATCCAAAAGTTGTTGTTGTTTTTTTTTTTTTTACATACATACACTTAGGGCATGACATCTTCAATTATACAGCTCTATACCCATTGCCCTCACATCTGCTTTCTAATGACTGATAATTACATGCTGTCAAGTGCAATCATCTGCAGTTCCTGCTAGGAAAACAAATTTGGTGTGTGATTTGTGCAGCCATGTTGGTTCCAGTGGCAGGAATACAGGAAGCACAGAGATACCATGACTCTCACTGCTTTTGAGTGTTGATTGGGTCTGTGGGTATTTGTCTGAGAATGCATGATGAATTCTTGACAATAATTCTCGATCCAAAATTTTGGATGAGTAAAAAGAATTTACCTATCTTGGGTGCAACTAGAAATTTTTTTTAAGTCAGTTACTGTGCTAAATATTTTTGATCAGTGGAATGGGGAACATAATGAATAATTGTTTGGTGTAGAAAACAAATGGCGAAAAATAATTTCAAAATATACAAAACAAAGTTGTTCAAAGTAGAATTTTTTTTTTCAGATATATAATGCAAAAAAAAGGTAATAAGATAGGGATGAAGTGTGTGTGTGTTTCTGCTATATCTGCAGAACCTCCACCACATCTTAGCGCCTTGTCTGGCAGCTCTGCTCTGTATGTCTGCCATACATTTATTGTGTTTCATTGTCACTTGGCAACAAAACAAGCATTGCTAATGTCACATTGTGTCCAATCATAACAGCTGAAGATGACACAATCACTGAGTTCTTGTTATGAAAGGATTGAGAGCATCCTTTGAATGACTGATTTTTTTTCTCGTGAGGTAAGGCTCTTCAAGGAATGGTACTGTATTGTATGTTTTCCCATGAGATTGCTTTTATGTAGTGTGGCATGCTGCTGAAGACCTTTACCTGTTTAACAGTTCAGGCACATATATTGCACCAACATCAATACAACTTAAAAATTGTTACCTGCTTTTATAAAATTCCATTACGTTGACCTTTAAAGCACATTTCGAAAATATGCTTGACTATTTAAATTAGGTATACTTAAACTTGTTCAAAGAGTACAAAAAGACCTCTGCAGCTAATACAGAAGGAGCTTCATCCAGACAGGTTTATCGGCTGGGTCTTTTTCTGATGTATGATGCAGTAGCCGGGGGAGTGATGTCAATTTAGACCAATGTAAAGTCAACCTCACATGTAGCCACGAGACGTTAAGCGAGTCAAGCTGTCATTCAAGAGGTGAAGCTGCCTCACCGTATTTCTGTGTAGGTGGTTTGGCTCAGAACTTGAGTTTCAGAAAATGGCCTTGTTCTGCTGGCAAACTGGATTTTGTGAGTCATATGCAGTTGAGACAAGTTGATGGATTTTGAATTTCTGTGTGTGTATGTGTGTTTGTGTGTGTGTTAACTTATTTGGTGCCTTTTGTTATTACCATCATCATCTTCACCAGAAGCAGTTATTCTCTGTGCAGCGTGTCACTCCATCAGTGAGGCAGACGCTTAGATGATGCGGTTGTAATGATAATGAGATGAGAAGTAATTTCTTTCAGGATCCATTAGGAAAACTTAAAGCTCTGTGGCAGTTTGCCCCATGGTTTTAATCAATTTGCATTTCAACCAGCTTCACAATGCTACTGCATATTCTGAATCTTTTCTAGGAATTGTCTCACAAAACAATCTGTTCAGTGCAGGTCATCTTACTTTGTAGAGTCACACTCTTAACATGAAAATTTGCTGACACGCGTTTGCGGGAGTTCGCATTGCAGGCCCCACCCATGTTTTAGCCCAGTTACCTCGGCTAAGTTTTCTTAAACACCCATGGGCTCTGTATGCTAGCGAGACGGCCTGTGGCTCTGCTCCAGATGGTCGTCCGGATAGACAAAGCCGTTTTACTGCCTCATCCCTGCTGCATTACTCAAACGTTATCACCCCTGCCTACAAAAATCCATCTGTTCTCACATGCTAACTTGAAGATCCATCTTCTTGACACTTGTATTGAAACAATGACAATAATGACAGCAAGGGATCGATCTTGGAACAACATGATGCACGTTTAAACTGGAAACTTTTGTCCCCAGATTGATTCGAAGAAATGAAGTTGTCAGCAAAAATGTGTTTCTGTTTTTTTGTTTTTTTTTGTCTAAAGAGTTGCATTTAAGTTATTCTGTACATATTTACAGAGAAAAGCTACACTTTAAATCTGGCCATTCATTGTTTTGTAAGCCTGATGGTTTTAATGAGGCCACAGAAGAGTTTCTCCTACTTAACTTTCTGTTGTGGTAGAGGTTCAGTGGGGATCAATGAAGGATTTAGGATAGGTTTAAGTTCCTTGCTCACCCTGAATTTCTCTTGCTCACTGTGACTCACAAGGATGCACACACTGACACTCTTACTGACTAATTAGGTACAGATACTGAGCAGTGTGATCTTATAGTCATTGCTCCCTAGCCGTTTGTCTCTATGTGTTTTTATGTCGCTCTGTGAAGGATCACAAACTCACTGTTCAGATTTTAACACAGTTTTTGAGTCAGGGTTTGGATGATTTCTTCTAAGACAAATATAACTTGGCTTAAAGAAAGTATGGAACACCTAAGGCAATAGATTTTACTCATGGTCTTCAATGAAAACATTTAATGTTAAATATTCGACGTTTAAAGGAAATATTAAAATGAAATCAACGCTCAGACATTGTGCGCCTTTCTATTGCCCTTGGATTGAGTTGGCTCTGTCTTCATACTCAACCAGATGTAAGGGGATTTTGGTCATGTTCACCATATTTTGTTACCCTTTGCTCTCTATAATTAAGTGTGGTACCACAAAAGATTTGGTAATTGCTGTAGTCTGGTCTGATTCTGTTGCGACAGACTGCTGAAATGCCACAGTGATAAATAGTTGTGAATTGGCTCCTGTTCCTAAACATCAGAGTGATGGCACTACATATGTGTGGCCATGTTTGATATATTACCATTGTCACATGGCCATACTGTAATGCTTTTGTCCACGATCCTTCTGTCATCATCTGTATATTTTACAGCAAGACAAAATGTTTCCTATTTACTTACTTGAATGATGCAAAACTGACTTACTAGAACTTTAACTTACCCCAATTTACAACCATTTACAGTCACAGGACCTTTCACCTGCTGTCTGTTGTACCTTTTCACTGCAACTCTTCATCTAAATTTAAGGAATTATTTATTTAAAAAGGAAAAGTTTTGGTTGAACGATTCCGGTTAAACTTCGCAATTAATCTAAGACTTAGATGCTCTTCTATGTGTGGGCGGAGATTAGGGTGAGGAAGTCTCTATGGATCACAGATCAACTACACCATTCAATCTCATGTTTGTATGGGAACACTCAAGTAGGCTTAACTGACACTAATCAATCACTCAGCTTCACTGATCTATAGCTTCTGCACAGACTGTGCATATTTGGTTGCCTGCAAAACTGCAGTATTCTAGATATAAGGGCAGACTCTTTTTAAAAGCAACGCAATGGTGTCTTTTCTGATTTACAAGTGGTTTTGTTCATTTTAACACCGTCTAAAGTTCATTTGTTTTCCATTTTAAACCTTCAGGTTTTTTCTTCTTGGCAGGACTTTGATTTATTTGTGCATTTATATGTGCTGAGCGCTTGAGAAGGTAGTCGCTCTTGCATGGTTTGCCCTGTGGTGTGTGAGAGACGAGGTCAGTGACCAATGATTCTCTGACAAACGAGGTGTGCATGTGCCTCCACCAGCCCATAAATTAATGTATGACCCTATCTGACCAAAGCACCAGCTTTCTGGGGAATTCAAAACGTGTGCACGCTGAAGCTTCGATCAGTTTATATCATCAATATTTGAACTCTTTTTAGGTTTTACAGCAAGTTTACTGTTAACAATTGTTTATTTTCACTTTATGCTGGTCTGAAGACCCTTTTCTTCTCCTCTCATTCTACAAGACACATTTCTAAGTTGTCTTTTAGATTGTATTAATAAAACCAATCAGCTCCACTAAAGCATTTTTAGGTTAACTATCTTGCTCAAAGTCACCTTGAGAGTCACATAGTTTTCAAAATGACTTCCCATAATAGATCTTACAATCCCAGTCAATGTTGGACCAAATGATGCAAAATAGCTAGATTTATATTGAAAATTGATGAAACATTTTGATGTTATTCACAGATGGTATTAAGATTTTGAATTCCCAAGGTATTCTGAAGTTTGTATTCATTGTTCTTCACAGGTTCATTCATGAAATCGAGATGAACATGGGGTCTGGTCAGGCCAAGCAGTGCCAGCTTCGTGCCTTTCTCACCTACTACATCAATGACCTCTTCCTCAACCAGGTTAGCGAAATGACATATTGATGCTTTAACTTTTTCTTTTCTCAGAAAATACTCTTTTCAGTATTAAGGGTGTATCTTTGCTACACTGGCATTACTAAACAGATCATGATGCTTAATAGCTTGAACCTCTGCTACTACCTTACATAAAAACAGTACCCAATAAAACAATTATGGGTCTCGTAGTCTTGATAGTCATTACGCCTAAATGCTAAACTCTACCCTTCCTTTAACAAGATAACAAAATGGGAAAGTGCTAGTGTTCATTATTCTACATAATGTTCTCAGCATTGCCTTAACAGAATACTTGTTCTTACCCAAGTACTCTTTATTCCAGGCTGAGGGTTTTCTTCTCTTCTTTGTATTGTGACATATATATACGCAAAGTGAGAGAAGACTTTCTGCATAACAAAAAGCACATCTGCTCCTTTTTTCAGGTGCTGTTTGTTCGTTAACTGCTTTCGGTTTTCAAGCAAACATAATTATTATTCTCTATAATTTTGTTTGGCCCTCAGGCATTTTCAAGAAATGTCAATTATTAAGTTTCTTAAACAATGTGTTGTATCCAGACAACCATCTGGAGTTGAGTGTGTTTTATATTAGAAAGCGTTTTGAATTAAAGGGACTTTTGTTTGCACTGATGGAAGAATCATCTTCACCTTCAGGAAACTTTAAATAACACTGCTGTGCCCAGTGTAGGGGAAACCTGAGCATAATATGAAGTCCCAATGCCCCAAGGATGACCAGCGCCACAGAAATTGCATTTTTAACAGAATGGATTTATTCATTCATTCGTCTGAGATAATGTCATTAGGGTGCGTATTGCCAGAAATTACAATCAAAATAAGCTCCAATATCAACACTAACTTGATAAAACAAGAAAAGAAAATACTTCAAACTAAATAACTACCACAAAATAAGATGTTTGCAAAAAGGCCTTTTCAACCCTCAGTGTATTTGACGTCGGAAAGTTTGAACCAAGGTCCAAACCATGGTTCCTGTTTTTGTGGCCTTTTTTACATCCAGTTGTTTCTAGACAGTTGATCTGGATCAAACTGAAAAATCCAGGCCAGATGAGGTAGATGTGAAAGCACACCCATTTTTGTGAAAATCAAATGAATGCAAAATAATTGGAATTACTCAAACATGTCTGATGACCATTATAACATAATTCTTTGTCACTGAACTCTTAGGTGCGGACAGAGATCAACAAGGACATTGAGTCTGTGAGCAAAACAGCCGACCCTTTGAAGATCCTTGCCAGCGCAGACACCATGAAGGTCCTGGGAGTTCAGAGGCCCCTATTGCAGGTGAAGACCAACATACATGTACAGGGTCATGACATCACATCTATACTTGCAAGAAGGAAAAAGTGATATCAATGACCGTAATGTTGAATCAAGACATTGCTAAATGGAAGCGGACCGTAAAGCTTTGCAGAAATGTCACGGCCATTCACTGTATTGTGTCAACACCACTGTCTGTTCTGTTGTGATACAAAACCTGATGAACCTCCATTGTTTAAAGCAATAATTCACAATGTACACACTGGATGTGAATAGTGTTTTGTGACACAGGTTAACAGGAATGCATGCTGCTCATAATTGTGTAAGACGTTTGCATGTGAGCAGTGAGAGACGCTTCGGAAAAAAAAAAAATCTGTTTGTTTGGCATTGTTTTCCCTTTGTTCACGTGTTCAATGTAGAAGGGTTCTCCTGAGTAAACTCACGTCTCACTTCCCTCTTCTGTAATCGCAGTTGTTTCAGGAGCAGGAGGACACACAAACACACATTCACCCTCGCTTTTTCCACTCTCAGATCATTATAACCTCCCGTCACCTATTTCACAGGATCATAATTGCGGTTGAGATGGTGCTTGATCTTCAAGTTTATAGCCATCGTTACACACACACACACACACACACACACACACACACACACACACACACACACACACACACACACACACACACACACACACAATTGTATCCATTCTTAGGCTTGTTGTCTCTGGGAAGCAATCCTATATTTGTGATTGGTGACCTGAAAGAAAAGGTAAATGTTTTTTTGGCTCAATTTCACTCCACAGTCACACTTGAGACACAGACTTACACCATGACTGTGCAACTTCATGACCAAACTAGTAGCAAATGATATAGCTAAGCTCTTCTGTGCTTGTCTATACGGTGCCTAAACCATTAAAAAATGCTTTCTTTTGGTAACATTCTTATCTCTATTGTCAAATATCGTGTATATTTGGTGTGCGGTGCTCTACGTTGCCGGTATTGCAAAAGTGTAAGTTTCTCATGCACACATATATTGCCTTGTCTGTGTGTGATGTGTGCGTGTGTTTTTTGTCCAGCATGGTTGTCGAGGATGACAGTGTCCCATTGAGGCAGTTTGTTTGTACTGTGGGTGTTTGTGTGGCATACCTCGGATATGTGTTCATCTGCGTGTGTGTATGTGTGTGTGTTTCTGTTAGGGCTCTCCTGTCTGCATGCCTGGTCCTCTCACAGGGAGGGAGTAGCGGTGGCAGATCATTACAGAGAGATAGACCGTGGGCGTTCGAAGTTCAGCGGGGTTTGTTTACGGCTCGGGCCCCCTCCTTAATGAGGAGTGCAGCATCTTGCTAATTATGCTGCTGTGGCTAATGAGCCTTTCTGCTGATAGCGGAGGGTGCAATAAAACACTCCTTTTGTTTGAGATTTTTGCCTTGTTAATTGGGCTTATAAAAGAGCCTTCCGCTCTTCTTTTCC
This sequence comes from Antennarius maculatus, assembly GCA_013358685.1. Taxonomy (NCBI): domain Eukaryota; kingdom Metazoa; phylum Chordata; class Actinopteri; order Lophiiformes; family Antennariidae; genus Antennarius; species Antennarius maculatus. Next base: position 4,866,163 of record CM023627.1, read on the forward strand.
TGCCATTCACATTCTCAGGTCAGAACAGAATTTTTTGCATTATTTTGCTACCTGTGTGGTTTAGTTTTCTCCAATTCAAAAGTCCTCCCAGTGCTTACTTTCATACACACTATCACTTCTTCCTCAGTGTGTAGCTTTTTATGCTCGTGCCAAACAGTGCACAGAGGGTTACTGCTGTCAGCTGGTCCATCCATATATAACTTATGTGGTCTAATGACATCTACTTAAAATCCAGCAGACAGAACGTTGGAATTTTTGCAAAAATCAACTCGACAAATGCCAATCAAAACAAACAAAACCAGACTAGAACCAATGAGAGCACCTGAAACAAACATACAGAACAACAAAACAAAACATTACACAAATGATGTCATCTGCACAAACATACTGTACTTGTTCGTCACATATGCATATTTCATCATATGAAAAAAAAAAAGTTAAATAAAAGAATCCCTGAGCAATCCATCAGCATATTTCGTTACATCCTCAAAAAAATATTATTCAACAAAATGTAACAAATATTATATCACTTTCATGTTCTGAGAAAGACTAAAACCATAAAGAACACACACAGTCTTTCACTCAGGTGTGCAGGTGTGCCTCTAACTCCAGTTGGTGGAAACACCAACTCTATCACTGCAAATGATAATTAAAGATTATTGGAACCATGCTCTATAATGGTCTCTAGAGTTTCCAATAATGGAGCAGATGTGTTTTTGTGTGTGTTTTTGTGTATTTTTTGCTTCACATCTATGCAGGAGTTTGAGTTCAAGCATGTGTTCATGTGCACGTATGTACTGCGTGCACTGCTTTTAAGTAGCGCGATGCTTCCTGCACCAGGTGTTATCAGGGAGAGACACACGCCACTAGAATCAGAGCTATCATGGTTGACGAGAGCTCAATATTGCTACACCACATTAAACACTCTCTCTCATACACTTTGGCGGGAGCCACATAAGGGACACCATAGGGGAGCACATTTTATGGACGCATCTGCTCGCTGTGAGCATCGAAGCGCACATTAATGTGTGCAATAGTTTGAATTCGAGGAAGACATTAGCGTTTAGCATACGTGGTTTTTGTAGAATGTGAAGTAGAACTGAAGAGTTCAAGAGCCAAGGAGAAATATGAATAGCAGTTGTTCCTTTCACGTTGTTGGCCTTTCAACACATATTTTCATCCGGGACATTTCATCCTTACACATTTTTATGTTATATCAAATATATTCCATTTATTTTCCCTTCATAAGTAGCTGCATTATGTGTGAAATGTATAGAATTTTCCTACCCTCAACCATATCACAAGATATATGTTTACTGCTTGTATATTTTTGCTCTGCCTAACATGATAAGACCAATTATGGATAATTTTTTTTAGCCTTAACTTGTGAAATGACCGCATATTACGAAACAAATTTATATTATTTGTGTTATTTTATCCTTTGTCCATGATATCTGTCCATGATATCTCACCAGTAGAACCAGAATGACTAGGGGAGAACACTGCACAGGAGTCAAGGTGAATACAATGCCTTAGGTTTGCTTAAACAGCCCATAATAAGCTACACGCAACCTGGGGTTAGGTTAAAAAGTGATAAATATGTAATGTTGATATGGAGAACGATTTGCCTATCACTATGCACCAGCACTGGTAAATACTACATTGGTATCATGTGCATATATTACATAATAATGACCTGATTATGAGCCTGACACAGGCTATATACAGTCCACTCTGAGCAGGAGATAAGGGTAGACTGGAGCAGTGTATATTTGGTGGGGAAAGGTTAACGTCCATTCATGGGTCTGTGTGATAGCACAGGCTTGGCTGATAAGTCTCTTGAGGAGTCTTAGAGAAATAAGTCTTTTTTTTTAATTCCTTACATCTTACTTGATATCTTCCTTGGTTACTGGACGTCTTTGTTGCTCTCAGCCCTTCATCTTTTGTCTTCACCCCCTTCATTTTTATTTTTCACCGTTTCTTTATGAACTAGACTCCAAAAACACAAACAGTTGTACTATTAGCCCTAGCACCCCGATCCTATCTGTCTAGCTTTGGCTTTGCCTCTGATTGATTCATTTAATTAGAGTTAGATCAAGGAAAAGTTGGGGGGAGGAGGGAGGTGGTGGGGATGGGGAATAGAAGAAAGTAGGATGGGGTATGATCAGTCTGTTGGATAGCACTGGAGATTGGCTCCATTAATCTTCACGCGGCCTCACCTACCGAAACACAAAATAGGCGATCGCATTTCTCTGCCCAGAAGACAGCAACACGGCACCGCCTGCGTGACCATTGGTGTGTGTTTGTGAGACGGTCCATTTGTTTGTTGTCTGCTTTTTCACTTCATCAGCCTAGACCACAGTAGAGCTCTAATTATATTACACATGGGTCCTCTTGTTCAGCTGAGCATCATTCAGCTTTGTCTCACAAACATCCAAACAATAGCCACTAACTAGTCGTTTTGTTCCTGCATATATTTTGTGTCTTTGTGCAGTAATTGTTCCTGAATTTGTTGTCCATTGAGTTTTTTTGCACAAATTTGCATGTTTTAGGGGTGTTTATATGCTTTTGTTACAGAGCCAGATAAAGACTGAATTCATTCAGTCGTCCTCAGATGCCTGGATGCTCATTGTGTTGCAGATATGTTTAGCTGCCAGTGGCCTGCTAATGATGTTGACCTTTTGAATTTCATATTCACATGTAGCTTTGCGAGAGGTGGGTTGCGAGAGGGATGCACACACATATCCACCTGTTACTTGTGCATGCACATGTGCCCCCTCTGCATCCACCTCCAGTAACTATAATGGCATTGACCTTTTTATTTGTGATGATATGTGCAGGCAATGTTTTTTGTTTTGTTTTGTTTTTTGCAGAATGGCCGATCACTTCTTGTTGATTGGTTCCCTGCTTGCCACCTCCCCTCCCTATCGCACACCCACACAACTGTGGAGATTACAGGGTGAAGAAGCGGGGGCTTCTCTTCATTAAGGAGATTGTCAGCACCCTGCTCCCATCCCAACAAACAGTGCAATCACAACACAATGCACCTGTTAGCTGCATCAGCCCCACACTGTGATTGGGACACAAGTGGGAGTGGGAGGATGAAGGGCATTAGGACGCGTTTATACACACAAATGCACACATGCACTTCCTCCACACACCACAAAATTTAGATAACACTAAAAGCCATTCAGTGGATTATAAGTAAAAAGAGTGAAACTGCACAACACCTATTTTAATTCTAGCAAAGAAAGCCTGCTCACAGTCAATAATATAAATGCTCTCCCACTTAGTCCAAATAGGTTCTGGAGCCCTCGACTACATTATCTGTCAGGAAACGGATTGCGCCTAAGTGTCCAGATGACAACTTTACAGCTGTTAAGAGTTATCAAGGAATGAGGCGTCTCAATAAAAAAAACTACCCCTCTTACTCGAAGCAATATTGGATGCACTCGAAATGAGTCTCTCAAATCTTCTTTCCCTCCTCTACCAAGAGAGAAAAAGTTCTAATCACTCAGACACTACATTGGTTTCCAGAGGATTACTTCGTTTCAGACTCTGAACCTGGCCCCAGTTGAACCCTAGTCGTATCTCAAACCAGTTAGATTTACTCTTGTGCTGTGGAAAGGGTTGGAAGAGGTTGCAGAATGAGAGTAATCATTTCCTGACTTTTCTTGTTCTCTTGGTTCCACTGTCCACAAAGAAAATCACTTTCCCTCCGGATTTGAAAGGCTATGCTTGGAAATGAACAGATATTTTAATATTGACTAAACATTATATTGTCTAAATATTATCTTCTTAGGTACAGTACTGTCTATCATGTAATTGTCTTTTTTTGTTAAGCTATATGCTCTGGCAAAATAACACACAATAAGTTGATTTTTCAAAATAAATTCAAATCTTTATAACTTCAAAATGTTTTTTTTTAAAATCTCAGAGCATTATTTCTGTTCTTCTTTTGTTCACTGCTGAAGGTGTTACAATCTTCACCACCCACCTCCGCCTGGTTATCTCACACCACACATACACTCCTGAGGCTCACACCCGGTTGCCCTGGGCATCCAACCTGACTTCACCGTGGAAGTTTCCCGTTACACAGATGAAACACAGCTGTGCTTTATTTTTACAACCTATGCATTTGTATCAGTGTCATAAATATACATAGAAAGACACAGATGGCGTTGAATGAGTGAAGAAAGTCGACACCTACAGCCGTGGGTAGAACAGGTTCACATCGGTGCTGCACTGCTACTGACGGGGCCTCAGTGTGTAAGGAGACATAATCTTTGCCTTTGGAGTGAGTGAGTTAGTGAGGGAGAAGTTGAAATGTCAGCTCTACCACAAACATGCCCTTTGGTTTTGAAAGGAAAGAAATTCTTGGCTGTGGGCAACTGATAAAAGTAACACCTTGAATTTTTAGAAGCTAGCTTCAGGATTTGCAAATAACAATCTTTGCGTTGCTGCGAGCGCACACAATTTTGCTTGCGTCTGTCCACATGACACGGAAGAACATTCGACCCCCGGAGAAATCGCATAACTGCATTAGTATTATTTTTCTTTCACAGTCTTAAACAGCCATTTATTCTTTCAAACAAACCAGCGATGACCTAGCCCAGTTCATTAGATTAATAATTTAGCATAACCAGTAAAATAGTGAGAACATCTACTAGAAAGCAAAGAAAAAATTCTGGTTGTAAACCAAAACTCCGTGGCGACCCCTAGCATTAGCGTGCGCAGAATCTCCACTTTTATCCTGTTGTTGTGTTGTTGTGTAAGTGTGATTGGGTGGTGTAATATAGAAGCCCGTCTGTAATCAGCCAAGTGTGATATTGCTCCTCATCTCTCAATTAGCACACTTGCAAACGCTCAACTAAGCCTTGCATTTAGAGGTGATGATGGTGGAGGTAAAGGAGAAGATGTGTTCTTTTAATAACTGTACCGCCCAGAAGCTACGTGTGCATGGGTCTATTTGCTTCATGGTGACATGTTTTTAATGCTGTGCTGCGGAAGTCAAAATTCAAACCCGTGTTTACATCATTATTCAATTCTCAGCGTTTCACTTCAGTCAGTCCAAAATGGATCATTTAATGCTAGCCAGCTTCGGCGCAGCCAGGAGCCGTGTTTTGCCTGATTATATGCACATCAGTAGACAAAGGCACGCTGCCTACTTGTCAGAGTTAAAACAAACTTGAACACCATCCAACTCACACACACACACACACACACACACACACACACACACACACACACACACACACACACACACACACACACACACACACACACACACACAAAGTAGTATGTGTTGCAGTTCAGTAGTCACAAGTATGAGAGCCATCCGCTGTGTGTCACGAGAAGTCTTCGACGTGTGGCTCCACCCTGACATTGATGAATGATCTGTCAAGACGATGTCCCACTCATGCCCAGCTCCCACTTTACCCATGAGAGGGACAGCCTGTGTGTCTGTGTGTGTGTTTGTTTGTGTATGTATGTGTGTGTGTGTGGTGAGACTGGGGTTACCTTGCACACATTCTTTTTTCCATGCGTGTGAATAGTTGCTTATACACATCATTGAACCCCCCATTATTCTGCCTACTCTAAGAGTGGCTAACGGTATGACAACAACGTTAGTGACAAAATGACAAAGAGCACAGGGGGTTAAACACTCTGGCCCCCACACAAACCTGAGTGGCAGCCTGTTGTTTTAATAGACAGATCCATGATCCATTCCTAATTCAAGCCCAAGGCCTTCACCCACCCCCCCCCCACCACCACCACCACAACCTCAAAACTGATTGCAGATACACCATGCACCTCAAACAATGCAGCGATACAAAGAAGTTTAGAGATCACCTCTGCACTGATGCTGTATTAAATCTCTGTCCCTGTTTTTTAGCACTGGGTCAGGATGATTTCTGTAATTACAACGGTGCATGAAAGGCTTTTTATGCCGAGGCGCCATCCTGACTGCTAGCACTGCCTTGTTCCTGTTATTACACTTCCGCATGAGTGGCCTTCATTTTCACGCTTAACAACGATAGTTTACCCCAGCAAAGTCTAATTTTCCTTGATTACTATGCTTTTACGTGATAATGATGTAAAAGATTTGAGGCAAACAGCAACCCAGCTCAGTTTCAGGGGTGATGTAATCCTCTGAAGCAGATTTATGAGACAAATATGGGCATTTCTTTCTTTTTTTTCATGTATGTTGATCCTTATGTTAGAAATAGAGAGTGAGACAGGTAAAAAGACAGACAGGCAGAGGTAGAGCATCCCCGAAAATAGATGTCTCCTATGTAATGGTCAAGTAAGATAGAGGAGACGTCACAGAACATGGTCTCTGTACCACTCTGGCTCAACCCTCCCTTTCTCAATCTGTCCCTTGATTACTTTTTAATGATTTCTGCTGCCTGAGACAAATGGCTGTGTTAAATGAGCAGAATTAGACAAGGGAGCTGAGCGCAAGAGCATTTGTTGGAGCACAAGTAATGGATCGCGCATCCATTGTTTATTCCTCTCCATTCACTGGCCTGGCCGGCTATTGAGCTCCACGTCCTTCATGTCGAGGCAGCTAGAGTCAAGGGCCGTTGTCATAATTAGAACTGGACATTAACTTGGCAACAATAGCTCATTGTAATTATCATTATCTTTACACGTCCGGTCGTCCATTTCTTACATTTACATTTTTAAGGATTTTTGAAAATGTCCACACATCATAATGAATCTCATGTATTTCAATGTGTAAAAACTGCCACACATATTAATTTAGCCAGAGTATATAGCACATCCTGGTAATGATAAAATGTGAATGTACTTGGACCTGAAAAGTGAATCCAATCTGGGCGTGCCTAAAATTTACAACTCTACTGGTTTTTTTTGTTTGTTTTTTTTGTTTTATGTAATCAAAAAAATTTTTTTAATAAAAAAAAAAAGTCTGATCACTGCTTTTAAAGAAAATAACCCTTCTTGTAAATTGATTTATGACCAGAAAACAGTTTCGTAATGACGATGAGATTGTTGCTGCGTGTGCATTTTAATGAGTACAGTTCAATTTCTTTAAATAATCGAATGCTTACAAAGTGAAATGCATCATAAAGCTGTACGGGCCTCTGCTTATAAGGACTGGAAAAGCCATGTTCCATTCATTGAGTCACCCTCTGAATGTGTTGCAGTCTCAGAGGTCAATAGCTAGAGAGTTTCTCTTCAGCACTCATAAAAGTAGCTTATTGTTATCGCTGTAATCAAAAACCGGCAGTGTCATCATTGCCAATACTGTTTTTTTTTTACAACATTACTTGAATGGGTTACATCCTACTTCCCTGCAGTAAGACGGTGTGGTAACTCGTATCCCTTTTTCTAGGGGGGGAGTATTTCCTCCCACCCTGGCAGGCTGACAGGGAGTCAGTCTTGGAAAGAACAGAGATGAGGCTTTAGTTAGGACTCTGCAGGTATGGGCAACCGCTACGAATCATTACTTCCCTCAGAGGAGTGGCTGCTGTTGGTGTATATGGGGGAGTGGGGGTACTGAAACACAGATAGAGCTATTGAGATAAATCTGTGACATTAGGGGACATTCCATATTTTTCACCTTACTAGTATTTTAGAGGAAAAAAAGAAGGAACCATTCATAAATCAGTGTGTTTTTTGCTCATTCATTGGCAATTAGCACAAAGACAGTACTTATTTGTGCCTTTCAGATTGGGTCATTTTTACAGTTTTCTGTATGTTCTGCCTCTATTTAGTAAGCTGCAAAAAAAAAGTATGTACCAGCCAGTTGTTGGTGCCTGTTGCACATCATTTCCATTTTATCTGTCGTTGACAGAGCGTTTCATCATCCAAATGCGTGCCTAAACAGTGGAACTCCATGTTAAGTTTACTTAGTAAGTATATTGAGATGAATGACAATCTATGAATGGTGAGTGTAAATCAAAATTCTCTCTCTGCATCCCCGTGTGGGATTACTGTGCTTCAAACGCCGCACCGCTTTCACATCTCAGAGCGAGCGCTCCCAGGCTTTTAGCAGGCTAATAGCAAGTTATCACTACTATTGGAGATGTAGGATAGATTGGTAAAGTGCTAGGAGCAGTCGTACAGGAATACACTGAGTTGTAATCTCATTTAACAGGTCTTGAATTGCTCAGAGGTGTGTGTTTTGAAAAAGTTTGCTGGCTGTGTGTGTGAGAGAGAGTGTGTCTGGAGATATGAAGCTGCTCCACTATTCCCGGACCAGCTATTAGTCACGCAGGAGTGGCTAATCTGTAATGGCTGCTGTCACAGCCCTGCCGTGGCTCCTGGTGATGGGTGCAGTGTGACAAATGCACACACTTTCACTTTCACTGAAAAGTTCAAAACGCACACAAATATGTCTTCTCATTCACTTACGGACAACAATTCTCCCTCTCTGGCTTCTTCTCTCATTGCATTTTTAAAACAGTGGTCTTACATGGTAATAAAACCAACCGCAATGTTTGTCTCTCCCCCCCCCCACCCCACCCCTTCTTTGCCCACCTCCAGAGCACAGTGGTAGTGGAGAAGTCCATCCAGGATCTGATGAGCCTGATGCAAGACCTGAGTGCCTACTCCAACCAGTTCCTGGAGATGGTCTGTGACAAGCTGAAAGAGTACAAAGAAATCTGCAACACGGCGTACAGGTAACAGATGCTTCACATTTATGCATCCCTGTAATAGAATTCTGAATTTTTTGACTCATGATTACTAAATCTGTTTGGTTGTCTTTGTAACTGCACAGCTTTTAAGGGCGCTTGCCTTAATCTTTCACCAAACAACCAAGAAAAAAAAGGGGGAAGTGTAAATGTTTGTTGTTGTATGTCACAGTATCCATCGCCTGCAAAGTGTATGTAATTACTTATGTTTAATTATAGTGTAAATTACATGTAAACAACAGCTTTTGTATGGGAGTACAGAAGTAAAATAGGTATTAGCGTTCTATTAATTGCAAACCCATGCAGGTTCACACACACATGCACACACATACACACACACACACACACACACCCACACACACACACACACACACACACACACACACACACACACACCAGGCTCTCCACCAGCCTCCCCCACACACACACATTCAAACCAAAGCCTTATTGGCAAGGTGCCCCAATTTTTCATCACAAAAAGTTACAGCTGCTGTAATTTTATTTCATATGTCGGTGCCTAATTGTGAATGATTCTTCTCTCTCTGTATGGTTATTACTATTAAACAGCTCAATTTAAACCACATTCTCTGCATGGCTCTAGGCTGGTCATAATGTGTTGTAGTTCAAGTGAAATAACCGGTGAAATCTGGTGCCATCATTCTTTATATGTTGACCATTATTCCAATGAATCAGAATAGCACTCAGTTCATGATGGTTTGTTTCTGATACAAAACCAGGGCTATAGTCCAGAGTGAAGAGAAGCTCACCATCAGCGCTTCCTGGTCCAAAGACGAGGACATCAGTCGTCTGCTCCAGTCTCTTCCTAACTGGGTAAACATGACCCAACCCAGACAGACCCGACAGAAGAGAGAGGATGAAGAGGACTTCACTCGGTATGAACACAACAACAAATGAAACGCAATTCATGTCTTAGATTATATAGCCGCAGAGGAATATGTCTGTATACTTTTATATGACGTGGAGAAAGTAGGTTCAAAAGAGCAAAGTAACGGGGACACTCACACTAAATACAAGTGCAAAGAAGCAGAAATAGACGCAATCAGCCAAATAATCCTCTTGACCGTCTTTGTCATTATTCACATAATATTGAACCTTCTCCTGTTGCCTAAGATTCACCCTTAAAATAAGTCCTGATTGCTCTTTTAAACACTCTTTATCTGGGGGAAGTGTGGAAATGAGGGAAGAACAAAATTGGAGAAAAAAAAATGAAAGCAGACGGAGGGTGGGGTGGGGGTAGGGGGGGGGTCAGTCTTATCGAAATTGCCTTTGAATGTGCGCACTCTTCAGGGAACACTGGAGCTCACCGGAGCGGAATAGTAAAGTAAATAAATAAATTGGTTATATGGCCAAAGAAAGTCAATCTGTTGCGTGTGCGCTCCCTCCCTCTCTCACAGCGCCTTTGCTCAAACACACGTGGAGACGGACACGCAAACACACACGGCGAGAGCTCGGAGACAGCAAGAGGCCATAAGGCTGTTTGATTTGAGAGCCGTAGATGTTTTCATCACAGTGAAGGGGGGATTAGCTTCTGCACGACTGGCAACCTCGGCGCTTTAATAAAGCCTCATTAATAAGCTACCCTTGCCGGCATGTGGGTGAGCAAATATGTGTGAGGGTGTCTGGAGTTTTACTTCACCCATTTGTTGTTCAAAGGATTTTGAACTTATGGGCATCCTGGTGACTCTGGAGTCTGGTCCACATGCCAAGTGAATGCTGCCCTGTGGTGTCAAGATTATTCAACTTCGCCACTCCGTCTTCGTCTTTCTTGCCTTTAACCAAAGTCAGTTATCCCTTTAAAACCACGAGAGCTTAGAAGTACAGGGAAAATAGCTTTTGATCGTTACAATGTTTTATTTTCACGCTGTAAGTCACAAATTTCAAAATGTTTTTGATCACGCTATTTTTCTGTCACGCCGACTCTGTCTGCAAAATTCTCTGAACAGCATCCATCTTTGTTTCCCCCCCATCGCTCTCTTTATCTTTATGTCTATCCAGTGGTCTCTCCTTTATCCCTTCATCTGTTTTCTTGTTTCTCTTTTTCCGGTTTGGACATGCATTACTCTAAAAAAAAAAAGTCATTTCCCTATTTCAGTCGCACAGCATTGTGCACAAAAGCACGGAATTATTATAAAAGGAAGAAGAACTCTCTTCAAACGAACATAGACATATTTTCATTTCCATCCTGCAATCTGCTGTGTTTTAACTTTTGAAAATTGGCCTCTATTATAGCATTTATGTAAGCCACTCACTGTCTGTGTGGCCCAGACATTTCGAGCCCGACCAGTAGCTGGTAATTTCATTCAGAAAACGTAACGCTATAGACTGATTATAGTGTTTTTCATAGCGTTGTCTCCTGCTCCTCAGAGATGTATTTGTCCTAGCATTTTATTGATGGCAGTCATTACTGAAGCGACTGTGAAATCTTGTTTTACAGCATCTTGTGTGTCCTCACTACACAACCTTCTTAACGTCATTCAGGGCCGCTTTCGCCAAGGAGTCGGAGGTGCTGACCGGTAACCTAGGAGACAAGTTGATCCCCCAGAACGAGATCCTACGTGACGTCAGCGACCTGAAGGCTCTGGCCAATCTTCAGGAGAGCATGGAGTGGCTCGCAGGTCGCCTCAAGACCTTCTCCACCAGCCTCCCCCACGCTTCCAGTAAGTAAGGCAAGGTTCATTTGGGGTGTGTAAATTGTCTGAAATAATAAATATAAAGTACAAATTAATTACCCTTTACTTCTGTGATGTTCTTAGATGTTCCCTCTAATCAGGAGTTTTCATAGCATTTTTTCATAGCATTTTCATAGCATTTCATATATTTCATACATCACACATGCCTTTAAATAAATCATTAATAGTTATAAGAATGTTTTCAATGGTGTTTTCTAGATGTTCAGGAAGGTGAGGTTTGTTTTTGTACTTTAACTCTATTACTTGTATCCTCATTACGTCAAATCTAAATCTACTCCTCTATCTCCAGCAGTGCTTATAGGACAAACTGATGTTAGACTGACTTTTCTCTGTCCAGTGCATGAGTCAGGTTCAGCTCATTTATTACTTATAAAAGCTTGCGGTAAAATATTCAGAATGTCATCAGCAAAGTTTTTATAGATTCTGTTGTAATGTCTCCCATTCATCCCTGTAGATTTTTTCATGTTCAGGAGAATCCGAGTCATCATCACTGCAGTATCATCCCCCCGCTAGTTGAGTTCTTGTTTGCACCTTTGGATGAACAGTATGAGGGCTTCAACTCTTATCAGTAATTGTCTTTTTCAGACCTGCACTCCTTGAACTTTGAGCTTTTTCTCTACTCTATTTTGGAACTTTTCTTGCAGACATGCAACGATTAAATGAGAGTTTCCAGATACTCTTATTTTGGCTTCACTTTGCCACTATCTCTTTTTAAACTTCCCGTCCCTCTTACCCCTGACGCCAGCTTTCTTCGTTTATTCATAGATAAGAATTCAATAAAAGTGCGGTAAGAGACGTGACATAATTATCATTAATTCTGGTGGGTGGCACTAATGGGAAGGCCGGGGCAGTCACTTATCATGCCGGGACAGCTTCTGCATTGTTCATTATTTAGCGTTTGCAGAGCTGATGACGGACTACGTGGATTTTTCTGCGGGTGCTGGTGTGTGTGTGTGCACATGTGCGTATGTATGTGTGTGTGTGTGTGTGTGTGCATTAGCATGCACTGTGTAAGATGGCACAAGTTTACAGCAGGGAAAAAGGACCCCACTTTATCTCCCCCCCTCTCCACCGCCTCATGTCTATGCCTCTCCAAATTGGATTTTATATTACAGAGGCAGTCAGGTATGAACAACTAATTTTCCTCTAACTCTTTTTGCCTTTTCTTTCTTTGATTCATCTCTCTTACTTTCCTGATTCTTTCTGTCTGTCTCGGTTTTTCTTTCTCCAATCTTTTTTCCTCCATTCCTTATTTCCTCCTGCTCCTTCCCTCATTCTCTTACCGTCTTTTCAATTAATGAAATGATTCTGGTCACTTCTGTCCAGGACCGGTCAATCTCTGCGCCAAGCACGGCTGGTTTTGATTGCGTCGTGCCAGGTTTGTTACAACACTCATCGCTATGTCCTGAAATTTACCAGATAACACAGGAAGAGCCCACAGATTTGACCTCTTCAACTCCGTCACGGTACTGAATCTTAATTTGATTCAGGTATGTCTGTATGCACAGACCGCTGACGGTGATTGGCCGTGAAGGTGGCGGCAGAAAGGGTCTTATCACCCATCTGGTCGCAGCGCTGCTCTTCCAATCCACTCTGACAATATTTACTCAACAACACACACGCATACACACGCTGCACTTTGCATATGTATGAGTTTTATGCATCTTAAATAAGATTTGCCAGTGTGTCCGGCACCACTGGGTGCTCAGAAAACAGGCCTTGAATCTGTACTGCAGGCTTCAGACAATACATATCTTCTCATGGGAGTAAGTTCCTCCTGTATGCACTGGTTGGTCTTGTGGAGGGCTTTTGAATACACTTTCTAACCTTGACTTTACAGAGGCCTTTTCCCTTTAGCAAGGTTTTTTTTTTTTACTTGACTCCATTTAACAAGGCAAGTGCAGGCCTGAGGGACTACTCGTCCAGGGAGACGATGGCGGTGTTGTTTTTTTATTACTGTATTTGAAATGTTGTCAGTTTTTTCTCTATGTAGCTTTTATTTCTGTTTCTGTGAAAATAAAATGTGTACCATATTCTGATTCTGCGTCATTATCAGAAACCATTAAGCGGTTTTTGGTGCCATTCTTTAATTTGAAAACCTCTTCACTGCCCCCCCCCCCCCACTCCCTTTCTCTCTCTCACTGGACAGAAGTTAAGATTTTCCTGTGCAGATGTTCATCCTCTACCAGAGGCAGCAAAATAATTAATAACTCATCTTCTTCTCAGTCATTTATGAATCATTCATCATTCCACCCCTGCGGTGTTTTTTTTTGCTTTAGCTTGTCTTGCTCCATTTTCTCTCCATTCCTCAGCGAAGGTTAGGGCATATTGTTCTTTTTAAACAAAACACATCGTAATTTGAAATGAATACTGAGGAGATGTATTTTTCAGTGCCACAGAAAAGTCCTGTCATTTTATCATTTCTCAATATATTTTTCATTTATCTGACTTTTTCATGCAGGTGAAATGGTGCAAGATTTGGTTTTCTGAGAAAACAATATGTACAGATCTGGATGTTGAATGTGTGTAAGAACATTAATTCCACTGTCGACTTCATCCTTTCTCCCCTCCACCCTCATCTTCTGCGGCAACAGATGTTTGACTGAAATGAAATTTGAAAGTATTTGAATAAATGAAGAACACACACACACACACACACACACACACACACACACACACACACACACACACACACACACACACACACAACCTGTCACACACACACACCCACACACACACACACACACCTGACACACACACATGTATGCCTTCACTTTTAATCACCATAAGGAGGAAAAAAAGGGGCGTAAGAAAGTTGTCAGTCAGGGCCAATGAGTCGTCTCCTTTTGCTCATCTGCCCCTGACTCTAATGGTGGCCCCCATGCTGCGATGCCTTCCTCACATCATCAGATCAGCGTAGGCTGGAGGGGGGTCGGCATGTATCTGTACGTGTTTTTGAGCGTCTGTGTGTGTGTGTGTGTGTGTGTGTGTCTGTGTGTGTGTGTGTGTGTGTGTGTGTGTGTGTGTGTGTGTGTTTCACGGACACCCCCCCGGAGAGACCTCCAGCGGCGTGTGTCACAGTGAGGCCTCTTTTTTCCTGTCTCTTGCTGCTGCCAAAATGAGTGAGTGTAATGCACATGAGAGGAAACAGAAGCCTTCGAGTCGGTCTCACAGACACACGCACACTCCGATCTGAGATCACACACATACACACACACACACACGCACACACATGCACACACACAAGCACACAGACACACACACACTTGGAGGGATAACACTCCCACTGGAAGTAAAAATGATCTCATTTTCTGTCGCGTGCGCGCGCACACACACACACACACACACACACACACAGCAACCACAAGCCAAGAGAAGAACAGAGACACACTGAGAGCAAAATGGTCTCCATCGGGTCCTTTAAGTAAGGTTTCATGAGGCACATACTGTCAGTTCCATAAGTGAAGAATACAACGTGCTGTCGCCGCAGCAACCGCTGGTCGATGCTGTGGCCATTCTTTTATATGCACTGTAATAACTTAGATCATTCAACGTCTCCATCAGATTACTGGATAGGTGGTATTCTCATAGCTTGAGTGACAGATTTCTGTGTCTGTTAATCATCTGATAAGGTGACCCAAGAGAATAAACAAGATCCGCTGAATACAGCAGAATAATGACGGTTAATGCATCGTCCTCTTCTCCCTCAAGGAATCACTGTGGATTTCATTTTTAGTTCCTTAGACTTGCTTAGTTGGATCAATATTGATCTTGCCAACCTGGAGATAAAGAAATAATAAAGTAATAAGCAATTGCAGTAAGTCATTCACAGTGTATGAGATATATGATTTAATTTGTACGATACTGGCTGTGTTAGCCTTTTCTGCCATGGATGCAGTCTTAGTTTTGTTCCCAAACTGTGATAGATTCAAATTAAAAACAAAAATATAAACAGATTTATAATATCTATGAATATAATATCAAGAGTAATGCAAATCTAGTTTAATACAGCATAAAACGTAGGTAAAATAAACTTACTTGCGTGATCAACATATTGACTTGTACATGCAGTGAAAGGCTTCATGGTAAGTCTTGCGGTAAATCTAAGCTCTGAAAAAAAGAAAAAAAAAAAAAAAACGACTTCTGCAAACTGGCTGCTTTATCTTTTTATATAGCATACGCAATAAGAGCGTCTGTCACTTGTGTCACATCTCAGCACTGAGTGTATTTGCTTTGTTGATTGGATAATCATGGCATATACCTCGCCGTGTTTGCCTATGCCAATGGTCTCTCAAGTTATCAGGGGTTCATTGAAAGTAGTTATTAGAGACAGAAGAATATATTCAGCAGTACATACAATGCAAACGCCCGAGTACGCAGACGTACTTCCAATAAAAAACAGCAAAGAATTACATATATTCGATTAGTTGAGGACTTTAAACTGAGTAAAACAAATAGAAGACATTGAACTAAGCTGGCGTCATCTATTAACACTCCCTGTATCAAGCTTACAGTTTTACTACTAATAAGAAACAACAGCAACTTGGAGTTAGGTGAGCTAGCTGGGGGGTATTTAACAGAGTTTGGGGTGACATTTTATGCTTTGGAATACTCCCATTCTCATATTGGGTATTTGGAAAGGAATTTATCAAATGAAATACTCTATTAGTATCAGTAACACTATGCACGAAGGCATTGCAAAAATATTTAGCTGCATCTTTCCTGTGACGCTCTGGTGTCTGATGAACCAGGGTTTCATAATCATAATGTCTTATCAATATTACACTAAATGATTGAACTAATGTCAAAGCTATTGACATTACAGCCCAGACATTTGAAGTGTTATGCAACCAAACTTCTAAATGAGTGTGGCATCTTCAAACTTGAGATATTCTCTCAGTCCTTGATTGTTATGAACCCTTATTTCTTTCATTGTTCCTTCTGGAGAAAGAGCTTTTTAGTATGCATTCTACAGTAAAGGAAGTCCTTTCAAATTACTGTTAACTTTAGGAGTGACATTTAGATATTGGTGAATCAACCATTTCAGTGCTTCTAAATAAACTAAAAACTGATTCATAGAAAATCTGAGTCAATCTAAGACTAAAAAGTCAGTTGTACTGTTCCAGCAGACTTTGGACTTCCAGCCTCAAAATTATTGTAGATATCGATCGAGGCAAAGCTTAGCTTCATTACAAATAATGGAATCAACAACCTTGGAATGAAAAAAAATATGGCTCACTTCATGTCTGTTTTTGGAAAAATTAGTAAAAAGGGTTGGTGTTAGGCTTCGTTCGCACCAGCTGTCAGTCTGTCATTCTGTGTGTGTATGTGTGTGTGTGTGTGTGTGTGTGTGTGTGTGTGTGTGTGTGTGTGTGTGTGTGTGTGTGTGTGTGTGTGTGTGTGTGTGTGTGTGTGTGTGTGTGTGTGTGACCTTCGGAAGGGCAGGAAGAGTAACTGGGGAGCTGGCTTTGACTGCGGCACATCGATCGTGGACCCCTGCATTCTCCCACTCAACAGTCCATCTCTATACACACACACACACTCGCACACACTCGCCTCATTGACCAAATAGACTTACATATGAGTGACGGGGCCAATTTCTCTCCCTTTCTTCCCCCTTGCAAATTTATGGCCATTGATCTACACCGGGCTGAATTTATATACACTCATCATGCTCTTGTGCTCCCTGGCTCGCTTTCCTACCCTTTTTCTCTCTCTCTCACGCACACATTCACACACTGGTCTTTTGTGTGGTTTACAATGCAGTGCACTGACACATGCTCCTGCTGTCTCAGCACAAGTGGCGAGAAGAAAGTGCGAGAACACGCCGAAGGACTCGAGAAATGCGTGACTTTGAACTGATGTTTTTTTTTCTTCTTTTTGGTGCATGAGCTGATGTCATATACAGGACCTGATTATGTCAACGTGAAATGATACGCTGCCTTGGGACTACAATACATGTTTGTGTAGGCGAAAAAAGGTCACAGCAATAATGACAGGGTGACATATTTGCAGGTTCAGAGGTCAGGGTCAACAATGGCAGCTTACTCCAGCAGCATCCACATTTTGAAATGCCATCCTCCCTCCCTGGATAAACTCCGGTCCTTTTACTCACTGCTTCTGCCACTGTTGAGTGCAATTGGTCTTTGTTGATCCTCTGTTCTCTATTCCGTCCATCCAGGTATGTCTCCTTGCTCGGCCGACAGCCAGGTGGTCGGTGAGAGCGAACGGAGCAGAGAGCAGATCCTCCAGACCCTGAGCGACCTGTCCAGGGGCTTCCAGGACATCGCAGATCGCTGTCTCCTGGTTTTGCACCTGGAAGTTAGGTAGGCAGGAACTCACCCGCACAAGGGTTTTAAATGGTATTGCTAGAATGATCTGATCATGCTTCTGTTACCCTTTGAGGTGACAGATGGCCTCAGAGTGGCCTCAGTTTATTCAGTAGTTCCAGGAGGGTCTTCTGTCCATCCCATTCTGGGTAACATGACACTATATCTCAGAATTATTATCTTGACAACAGGAAAATAATCCACTTGATTCAAAAATGAACTAGCCCTCTATGAGTCGCAACATATGGTTATGTCACAATTGTCTACATCTGCAAGGCAATAATTGTAGTCAGAAACTGCGATGATAATTAACCTGTCGTTGAAAGAGCAGTGGAATCATATGTAATTTAACATATCAGACATCCTGCAAGTAAACAATTTTTATTTAAGAAGGCATTGAGCTACATTTACTGTAATGTAAATGAAGCTTTTATAGTTAAACATATTGTTCCAATTTCACACGCCAGGAGCTACTACAGGATGCACCCAGGTTTTCCTGCTCACACTGGTGGCATCTTAATGTTAGTGTTCCACAATGACTTTAAATAATTTACCGCTCAGTCACATGATCAAACACCACAAGTTCATTACAAACACGACCAGGTCATTAAACCAAATCTTATCGACGTACACATCGGTGTGGTCACTTTTTCTATCTGTACACATCTGTACACGTGTGTTTATTCTAGGTTTTTAATGTCTTTAATGTCTTAACTTAATTGACCACACCATATCCATCCACCATCCTTCTCCTCGTCCTCCCATCCCTCCACGTACTAACAGTTCCCCGTAGACTATTGTGTAGCTTATGCAATATTGTTTATGATTTCTGTAGAAAACCCTCCCTGAGGCTGATGTCTAGCTATATGCTACACTCCATTGACTCTCCCCATCTAGAAAATTTCCCCTGATAGTGGTACCAGCTAAATGAAGCCATGAGGAAGAGAAAGGGGTGGGGGGATGGGGGTTAAAGTGATGGTGGGGGTTAAAGAAGGTTCATACACAAGCTAAGTGTAAGAAATGATGGACCAGAGAGATAAGGGAGCGAGATGGAAGCAATGAAAATGTGATGTAGCTGTTTGCTTCGCCTAAGGGGACAGAAACTCACTCATATATTTTATTTCTTTCTTCTCGGGGCACAGCGATAATGGGATTAGGAGAGTATTGACTACTTATAACAGAAATGAAATGACCACAGACCAAGATGTAGGTGTTCAAATGGAGAGAAGGAGGATTATATCATGTTAGCATTGATGAACTTGTTTCTTTAAGAAACATAAAATATTTTCTGATAGTGGACCACTTTTAAAGTTAAATCATCTGGTTCATGACAAGTTTGTTATGAGCCCAGTTTCAAATAAAATATATGTAATTTAAACAGCCAAGAAAAAAAGGAAAGAAAAAACTCTGGAGCTAGATTCTTTAAAACACAGGCTTACTTTACTAAAGCTGCTAAATGTGTTTGTTTAATCAGCTTGTTCTGAAAAATATCTTGAAGGAATTTTTTCCTCATTGCTAAACATCTTCAAGTACAGTATTTTAGACCTAAAGACACACAGATACTTCAGCTTGCTTATTTTACTGACTAATTTTTATATTTTTGAGCACATTGGAACATATGAAATAAGGTGGATACCTGATGCCTGTGACAGTACTTTAGTCTGACAGCCACAGGTAGCAGAGTTTAGCCTGCTGAAAAGCAACAGAAGAAGAAGAGCTGGACTGATAAAATCTGTGTCTATAACTTAATAAAAACATAAATTTAATTGTATCTACCGTATATCACAGTTATCGTCTGTCCTCATCAGCACAGATGAAGCTTTGATACTTTAACTAATCAGACCACCTGTTAAACAGATTACTTCTAGTGTTTTCTTCCTTAAAACAATGATTTCTTTTGAGACATGAAAACACTGTCTTGACTGATTCTGTGTCATACTAGAAATACAGAGAGTAACACGCCATACTGTGCTTAGCTCACCTCTCCACATCTAGTCCTTTTCTTCTGTTTATTGTCTTGTTTTGAAGGTCAGTTTGTTTTAACATATCAACAGTTCCTCTCCATCGCTGTGTAATTTTCTCATTTCCTTCCCTCACCTTCAATCCAGGGTGCACTGTTTCCATTACCTGATCCCCCTGACTAAGCAAGGCAACTATGCCATTGTGGCTAATGTGGAGAGCATGGACTACGACCCGCTGGTGGTCAAACTGAACAAGGACGTCTCAGCTGTAGAGGAGGCCATGGGAGCTGCTCTGCAGCAGCACAAGTTCCAGTATATCTTTGAAGGTCAGTTCTATTTCATGCCCTTCCTGTTTGACTCTGCTGATCTTACCATTATCACTTTGTTTCCTTCGTCTCACTCCATGTTCTCTTCTTTCTCACTAGGGCTGGGTCATCTCATCTCCTGTATCCTTATAAACGGGGCCCAGTACTTTAAGAGAATCAGTGAGTCTGGCATCAAGAAGATGTGCAGGAACATCTTTGTCCTCCAGCAGAACCTCACCAACATCACCATGTCCAGGGAAGCCGACCTCGATTTCGCCAGGTAAGAACTGCTTGTTTTGGTTTGAATTCTGCAGTTTTATTGATAGATTTCTTGCATGAAGCCCAAGATAATATTCTTTAATTACATATTAAGGCATATTCATGTATTTGAATTTGGAGCTGTGATTATAATATAATGTTTAAGATTTACAGGTAAAAATTCAAGATATGTTTTGAGTCTATTTCATTAGTGTATGAGTACCCAAAACGAAGGAATGCTGTTTTATTCACCTTAGAATGAACCTTTTAGTGTCTCCACAGAGGGAGACATATTCCAAAATGTTGCAGCACAATTTTTCTACAGTGTCCCAGAATTGACAAATTAAACAGTGGCTCCATAGAGGGCCCTTTGCGTTTTTTAACCACCGAAGAGGAGAATGAGATAAAGGATACCAGTGGCAAACTGCAGCTAAACCACAGGCAACTCTAAATCCGACACACTAGCAAAACCAACGTCTTAAATTCCTAAATTATACATCACTTATGAAAATTAACAACTAATGATCACTCTTCTGGTTTAAATCAGTTGATAAATTGGTCTTAGCACCTGCACAGACATGCAGAGAGGTACACAATGTCCTCGAGTTCAGACAGCAACAAGGCAAACAGATGGTCAAACAGATTGTCAAATACACCGCGTGTCTGCGTTTGCCCAGTTGTCGGTGTTTAATTCTTATTCATACGTTTATATTTTGTGATTCCACCTGCTGTTGCCCACCACCATCCAGCCCTGACAGACATAGGGGGGAGTCAGCGCCGAGATATGGTTGTGAAAAAGATAGGGAATGAGCAGGAGGGAAAAGAAAGAAAAAGACAGAAAGAGAAGAGTTTTCAGAGTATTCATGTGATTTTCTTTTTCTCCATCAGAAGCGTGTGTCCTTGACAGGAGAGAATGTGTTAGAGGAAGGGTGGTGGAAAAGATGGAGTTGGAAGGGAGGGCTTAGCAGCAGGAAAATGGAAAAACCAAATGAATGGGGGTTATAGAAAAGATGTCTTTCACAGAAAAGGCATTGAATTGACTTAAAGAAGACAGCATGGATAGGAGATAGAATAAAGGGGAGTGAGAGATGAAAGTCAGGAAGGTACACACCGGAGGAGAAGAGGTAGGAAATGAGAACGATGGCAAAATGGATAAAACGTCACTGACAAAAAACTTTTATCAGTTTGATTTTGATTTAATACTATCGCTTACTCTTTGCTATTTGTAAAATAAATTCTTCTTACATTACCCAATGATGATATTTGAGTGTAAAAAAAATTGAATGCTGCAGTTTTTTTTCTATCGTTGTTGTTGGCTGCACCTCAAGTAACTATGGTAATGCATGTTTCATAGGCACATCAATCACAGTATTTGTTTTGTATGTCTTACATTGGGTTTGAAATTACAATTTTCAGATGACATATGTTTGAGTGCATGGGTGAAGAGTTTTGACGTCTGTCATTTATGGCAAAACTAGTCCAGCGCCAGAAACCCCCCCCATAGTAAACTAGAATAACCTGAACTATAGTGGATGTAGAGCCCCAACTGATTAGTATGTTATTTTTATTCTCTGTCAACTTTGATTATGGAGAAAGGCCGTTGATGGCTCTCCTGTCGTCGTCCCCCCAGCCCCCCACCACTACCACCACCCCATCCTTCCTGCTCCCTCCGATTACGAGGCGTGGGAGGTGCGAAGGTGTTGATTGGGAATTGCGGAGCTCATTGTTTAGAAATTCATGACTTTCTGCGTTGGCCAGCCTACTGCTCTGAAACCCAGTATCTCTCGCAAACCCGAACACAAACACACACACACGCACACACGTGATTTGTAATTCTTTTCTCTTATCTGTGAACAAAAAAATCAGCAATCAGCATTTTGAAATCATCATATTATGTCTAGGAGATGAAAGTGCGACTTTGTTCAAAACAAAAAGCCACAAGAAATATTTTTAGGCTTCTTCAGTCTCTCTAGGAAGCTGCCATGCACCAATTAATGCAGCTTATTCAACCACTCCATGCATTTTTGTATAGCTTTGCAAAATCATCATCACATTAAGTTTGTCTGCAAATTTTGACCCTTCAATAGCTGCCCTCCACATTGCCAGCAACTTCCTTGAATGACTGAAAGATGGAAATATTCATCCCAGGTTGACATTTTACACTTACTGTTTAGTAATTTGATGTATTTTGATATATTTTTGATCTGATTTATGCCTCTTTTCTTTTTTATTGAAGTCTTTAGGATTTTCAATAACAGTCTTACAGGTGAATATGAGATACGTGTACTTAATGTGTAGGTGTGGTGGGAGAGGTGGAAGACACTCAGGCTAGGGCGCAGTAATGACCATTGATCTGAGCTAAAACTAAGGAGAGGCCTGGTAACACAACACTGCAGACCTCATGGACACACTTCCACTCCTGGTTCCCACCAAGATTGTGAAGAAGGATGGTGAAACAGTGTCACCTTGTGGCTACTTCCAGACCTCTATCCAGTTGGGAGCAGAATTAATCCACACCCACTGTATATTAGATTTATGTACAAATTTATGCTATTTATCAACTGAATAAACAACTCGATCAAATAGAGGTTGAATAATTTTGCATTGGACTGTGAAAACCTACAGCATCAATCATCGGGGTTTCACAAAGCGTTAGAGCTCATATGTGTGCATGTGTGTGTGCATGGTTGTGTGTTTGTATGTCAATGTCCAATAGTGGTCCCTTGTTTCTCAGTCAAAGGAAAATCAGCTTGTGGGATAAGGTCAAACACACACACTGATACACAAGCAGACACACACAGACCATCTGCTCAGAAACAGTTCAGACCGTCGGTCCGGTGTGTGTGTGTGTGTGTGTGTGTGTGTGTGTGTGTGTGTGTGTGTGTGTGTGTGTGTGTGTGTGTGTGTGTGTGTGTGTGTGTGTGTGTGTGTGTGTGTGTGTGTGTGTGTGTGTGTGTGTGTGTGTGTGTGTGTCCTATAGGACCATCTCTCTCTCCTCTTTCTGTCTCTCTTTATGCTGATTTCTGGTTTCTTGACAGGCGAGTCTTTTAATTAAGAAAGTGTATGTTGCCTGGCAACAAAGCACCTGTGCCTATGGAGAGCTGACTTACTTTGCTCACAACATATTTAGTAACCTTTAAACGATGATCCAAAATTATCTCCTCTCTCTTATATCTGAAATGTAAACACAGTTTGCTGCTGAGACATATTAGCAATCAACCTTGAAGTTTTAAAAAAATGCAGAGAAATCTCACCTGCAAACATTTGTTTTCCCCTTATAGGTCTCATTCTACTCTTAAGTGATGTTATATGTGTTGTTTATCGGCTAATTGACTAATCAATTACATCAGGAATGCTTAGGGACTGACCATCTCCAATGGTTACCGAAGCGCAGAATCTTTTCAATGTTGCCCATTCAGAGGTTTCTACACCTATTGTACAAAAAAATGTTCATCTGTTCTTGTGAATATCTCTCTCTTCCTGAACCAATAGCATCTTAAGCTATCCTTTCTCCAGATGCACACACCGAGGAACTAGCGTCACTGAATTTGTAGCAGCAAACACGCATACGGTGGCGCTCTGAGCTGCCTGGTGACCCGTGTAGGCAGTTGGTGTGCCTGTCATAACATTCCTCGCTAACTTGCGAGCCCATTACCCCTATAGCTAGGCTAAACACCAATCTGACAGGAGCATTGTGACAATGCCCCAGAGTTCAACACATTCCACCCACCTGACTGCAACTGGAAATTACCATTGAACAAGCCTTGTGCACAACGCATTGTCCTGAAGTGTGCCGTCTCGATCCCGTCTTTAAGATCGGGCGCACGTGCATCTTTGGCTTTGTGTTGTCTAATCCTGTCGAGGTGACAGCCTTGTGCGTCTACAGAGAATGTGGTAATAAGTAGAGCTGACGGCCGTGTCAGGAGGTAGTGGGTGTCAACAGATAAAACTGTTTGTATTTAGGCCTGTCTTCGGTAAACTGTCACTTCGCTCAGCTTCTGTCTCTCTTTCTGCCACCTGGTGTCTCTCTTTTATCTCTCTTTCCGTTCTCTGTCCCTTTTTCCCTCAATTATTTTTTGGTTTTTTGGTTTTTTTTGTTCTCAGTCTCCTGAGTTTTTTGTATTCCTCACCAATGTCCAAACACCTACACTGCCTCCGCTGAATTGTTTTTCTGTTTCTCTCTCTCTCTCTCTCTCTCTCTCTCTCTCTCTCTCTCTCTCTCTCTCTCTCTCTGTCTCTCTCTCTCTCTCATCCCTCCCTCCCTTCCTTCTTCTGCCCCTGTTTTCCGTGGGGGCATGCGCGAGATGCAGCATGATGAGCCTTGTCTTTGCTGATGAAGCTTTAGTGTCAGGGTCTCTGCAGACCTTTCCTCATTACCAGAGGAGAGACGACTACATCGCTTCAGAAATAGAGAGAGATAGAGGGAGAGTGGAGAGATATACGTCAGAGAGAGGCTGAAAATGATAGATGGATGTATGGATTGAAACTTTCATCCGCAAACTGGATATTTATGGGGAAAAAAATGTTGCGATCTTTTACAAAGATCTTTTTCTTCTTTCTCAGCCGCAGTTGCTGCAAGATTTAATCCCCTTTTGACTCATAACTCAACCTATAAATAAGTAAAATATTTAAATTCAGTACACATTCATAAACTATCTAAGAAGAAGACTAAACCTCTTCATCATCTCATTAGAATACATATTAAATGTGCAGGTACGCTCCTGGTAAGATCTGTCAGGACGGCTCACGTTTTCTGGATGTCACTACAAAGTCAGAAATAATGACTGTCACAGGAGTGATGGAAGGATTTTCTTTCCAAATAACTTGCAGAGATATGAAAAAACGTAGTACAGCCTGTGCGATGAAAGCTAGTTGGTTTACACCTTTAAATAGCGCTGTCCTGCACCTGAACGCCCCGTTATGAGGGGTGTCACAGTAACCCAAAAATCACAGTATGCTGGCTGAGATTACATCCAGCTTCACACCATTTGAAACGAACCATCACCAGTAAAAGAATAGGTTTCCTCACCCATATCTAAATTTCATGTTAGGATTTTGAAATTGTTTCACAGTTTCTAAAAAACACCATTTTTTTTAGTGTGTCAGAAGTATCGGTTTAATGTGGAAAAAGGATAAAACACAGTCCTTATAATGAGGGAGAATACAAAACCCTGTTGTTGGTGCCAGTATCCCCGGTATCCGTTACTGCAGCAACAAGTCTCCCTTCCTCTCTCCTCCTTCCTCACCTCATCTCCCCCTCTGTAACTAATGTGTTGTTCCAAACGCGCTGACAAAGGCAGCCCGTAATGGCCTTAATATCGTACACACTGGATATGAGAGGGAATGAATTGTGCTGATTCTACCTTTTTCCCTCTTTTCCTATTCCTCCTACTCTCCCTCTTTTTCTCTCTCACCCGTGTGCCTTTGACATACGTATCTGTCATTCCGCGGCTGCATCCACGCATCATAAATTTACTTAATATTCTTTGTGTACGAATAGGGGGGGGGGGGGCTTAAAATTTAATGGAAAGTGCATCACGGAGGCATGTTGAAATTCACGCGTGCACACATTTGCTAATTACTAAAGCAGTAGGGTGTTTGTGTGTGTGTGTGTGTGTGTGTGTGTGTGTGTGTGTGTGTGTGTGTGTGTGTGTGTGTGTGTGTGTGTGTGTGTGTGTGTGTAGACAGGGAGAATGCGGGTCATAAATAAAAAGAGAAGAGAGCAAACAAAACAAAAACACACTTGCTTTGTGGCAAAAAGAATGTTCCATTAACTAACTGCATCTCATGAAGGGTGTGTGTGTGTGTGTGTACCCGGTCGCTAGCGTGGGTATGTCGGGGGGGGGGGGGTTCTCTTCTTGGTGGTGGGGTGCCAGGAGATTTTAATCTTATTAACAGCCTTTACCCTGGTTGGCAAATGGCTTTCCAACTGCTTGGGTAATGAACTGTTTGAAAGTGTTTTCAGCACACACTAACATACATCACTCAGACATGTAAGATAGGCACACAAACTCACACACACACACTTCTTTCCTCACTAAGCAGAGGCCAGATTGCCAGCTGTCCTCGCGACAGACACACAGACACACAACCAGACGATAGTCTCGCTCTCCGTCATCCTCTGCTCGCAGCTTTTCTGGTTTGATATGAGATGCCAGAGGAAGAAACTACACAGTGGATTTAATACCTCGTCATCAGTAATAAATAAGTATCAGCAGTTCATAACAAATCCTGTGTGGGATTTGTCCTAAGTGCATCACTGCCAAGTGAATTATAGATGCTATTATACTGTAGTTAAGCCTTGTTTTATAGCACTGATGAGGTATTTTTTTATTTTCTCTCGCATGCTCGTGCCTCAACAGATGGATTTCAAAGCTTTCCAGACACTTTTACTGTTTCAGCAGCTAAATTGTTTTTATTTTAGACCGGAGAAAAAAATGTCTAAACAAAATTTGATGTTTGTCAAAGTGTGACGGTCATAAATTCACTTTCCCGAGTCCACCAGATGGGTTTTCTTAATTGAAAGAGGGAGCCGAGTCGGAGAAACTTGTCAGCCGGCCTACGCAGACTCAACAACTTGGAGAGGTTTTGTAACGGTGACTTTTAGTTTTTTAATGTCTGTCTTCATTCATGCACACGGCCTATTCCTCATCCCAGCTCGCACAGGGAGATGGGAATTGTGGGAAAGGTAGAGTTAATGCAAGGATGAATATTATCAACACATGTAAAAAATGAACAAGAACTTGAGAAATTGAGAGTAAGACGGAGGGAGAGCAAGAATCCAAAGGCCTCGTCAGCCAAGGGCATCACTTCTATGTTATTTTACACCGTTATCTCTCATTTACCTCTTAAGTCGTCACTATTTTTGCATCCCTTTTTTCTCCATTTCATCCTGTTTTGCCATTGAGTATTTGAAACACCTTGGAACAGAAGTTTCCCAGGCTCTCATTAACGCCTTGTTAGTTTAGAATATGATCATCTCAAGACGGGAACGCTTCTTAGATGGGTGACGATACCCGGCAAATGAGATAAAAATATCTTGACTCGCAAGAGTGTCTTTGTACCACTGAATAGATGAATGAACCAGTTCACTCATCTTCCTCTGGATCAACAGCAAGCTTAACCCTCTTTCTCCGGCGGCTTTGATAGATGCCGTTGTAAAACAACATCCTCATCGCAAGGCCTTTCTTCCGCCACATCACAGCCACGATTATCTGTCCTCGTAGAACGGCACCGTTCACAAAGCAGCGGGAACCTCGCAGCATCCAGTTAATGCTAGGATCGGAAGCATAACTAAACATTCGTAGTGTCACATTGAGAACAGCTCATTACAAAACATGTAATGCCACTCTTGTGACAAGCAGAGCCATAACGTCCATATAAACGGCTTCAGTCCATTCTCGTACCGCAATGGAAGACAGAAGCGTTGCGCCAGCAGTTTTACACATTATAGTTAATAAATCATTTTTTCTGTATTTACAGATTTGCATCGAGGCTAGCTGAACAAAAGCATGCCTGACTGTTTCTGAAATTTGATGGTTGTTGTATTTATGTTTTCCCACCACTCCATGTCTGTGTTGGTTTTCATCCATTTCTGTGCAACTTAAACATCTGTTAGATGAGTTACCATACAAACAAAGGAATGACGCTTCATGTGTTTCATGCTCTCGTCCATTGTGACATAATGTCTTGGTTAAAGAGCCTTTAATTCTGTACACACCTCCGCCTCCTTGGACTGTGTCAACAATTTCATTAAATCCGTCTTAATAGATTGTAGCTGGTGATTTTTTTCCTTCTTGACCGGTCTCCTGGTGGCAGCGCAGTGAGGTCCATGAAGCCTTTTTTAAAGAAACTGGGTTTCACTTTTGTGCTTTCCTTTTGTTGTTTCTCCTTTTGATTCTGCAGTGGAAAAATGCAAAACAGAGACACACAAATCTTTCCTTCCCCTGCTTCCCCTTTTTTTTTTTCCTTCATCTAACAACCCTTGTTATTTTCTCTCTCTCTCAATTCATCCCTCGTGTCTCTCCTTCCAGGCAGTACTACGAGATGCTGTATAACACAGCGGATGAGCTGCTGAATCTGGTGGTGGACCAGGGCGTCCGCTACACCGAGCTGGAGTACATCAACGCCCTGTCCCTTCTCCATCGCAGCCAGACGGGCGTGGGCGACCTGAGCACCCAAAACATCCGTCTGCAGCGGCTGAAGGAGATTATCTGTGAGCAGGCCGCCATTAAACAGGCTACCAAGGACAAGAAGATCACTACAGTGTAATCATGATACAGGACAGGGCCCAGAGGAGGGTTGAGATGCTGGGACAGCAAAGTGTATATACATAAACGTAGCACTAGGTCGCTCTAATTGGGGAAGGAGGTGACAGCCGACGTAAGTGCAGACTTTGCAAGTTAAGTTTCCCCCATGTATCTTTGTCATGAGGTAAGCTGTGCTGTCAGATCGCACGTTTTAAAAGACAAATGCCTCACTCGCGACCCAGCTGAAATAGTCCTCCATGACTACCGTCGGATAAGAGACTGTAGTCTTGGACACTCATCCAAACTCGAGCCCCATCTCATCTCCTTTTCCTATTAGATCTAAACTGCTGCTCTCAATTACACCTCTATCTCCTCTCCCCCGGCGGCCCCCGTGGGCCCTCTGATTCTGTCTGCAATAACAGATGCCAGATTACACCATCTGAACGAGGCCACATCTTCCACCTTCTGCCAATTTGGTTCGATCCCCGAAGAGTCCCCCCCTCCACCCAATGTAAATTGTGTTGCATCTACAGCTCTAAAAAAAAATCTGTTAATCTGATTTCCATTTGGTTTGTTTTTGGAGTTTGCGGTGGTAACTTGTAGAGTAGAAAGTTGATTAACAGTGAATGAGTAATGAGGATATTTTTGTTGATTTGAGGTTCAAGGCTATCTTGAATATTAAAATTCAAGCTCGGCGCACAGTAGTGGATGACTTGCACATTTTGCCTTCAGGAATATTTGTGGGAAATAGTTGTATTAGCTCTATAAACAGACGCAGTTCTTCATCTTCACTTTGAACACCCCGACTTCACATGCTAAAGTGAATTTACAAAATAAAATCAACCGACAATCACAAATCTTTCCCCTTTGCCTGCAACCTTTGTGCTTTTAGTTCATTAACTTGAGAGTGAAGTACTTAATGAGAAGAGGAGAGGGGAATGGGAGCCTTGTCAATACGGCTGTGCTGGCGTTGGTGTCCCTAAAGCCCACAGAACAATCCATCATAATGACACATAGGCTGGGATCGATGGGAAAACAGCCATGGAGCTGCTGAGGGGTTCGTCTACCAGTCTGAGATGTACACTCAGTTGAAAATCTAAAACTCTGCTCATTTGGCTGTTCGCTTCAGCTTCACTTTTGTAACAGTATACTGGGGTATACTTTAATACAATTTTAACTGACTGTGTCAGTTAAAATTGTATTAAACTGTCACATCACAGTTATTGCACTCGGTGCGGAAAACCTATAACAGTCCACAAGGCTTACTATAGGAGATAGTGTAAACTGCAAACCACTCCAGTTGTTCATCCTTTTTTTTATTAGTGGAATAAATATGTGCAAGATCATAAAAGTTTCATTTTAAACTCTGCTTATCTGCTTTTTGTTTTTTTTTTCTTTGCAATGTAACTTTATTTTGCACGTCACATTTTTCTGAATTTCTGTGTTTCAATCTGTTGAATTCTGGAAATGCTGAAACTGTTCTGTATTAAGCACACAATTGGTCCCTGCATATATTAATGCACTGAAGAAATAAATCCTTCAAACCCCCTTCTGCTTTTACGGATTTTGATCCTCTGGTTGTGTAACCGTCATTTTTCCACCGAGGAATGCTTATGTGCACACTAACAGCACAGTCCATCACCGTTTTGATGCACCTGAGATGCTACTGCCTTATGTCATATGGAACAGATGGATCCAATACCAACAATGGAAGATGAGCTTTGACTGGTGCAATGTGTGGTATGCCGTTTTTTTTAAAGCATGAAGTGCTAAAGAGCAGCACATAGGTGTCAGAAAAATAAACACAGAAGCTCCATGTTGACATAGAGCCAGTTGGACTGTCTTTGGCACTGTGAAATATTCGCAAAGCCTTTGTTTATCAGCCTTGTTACGTCTGTTGCTATGGAGTCCTGAACAGCAGATGGAATTTAAAATGCACAATTGGAAACCATTGTATCTCATCCCATCATTTTTGACAGTTGATTTTTTTTAAAAATGCAATGTCTGCATCACAACATTTTATTCAAATATTTTATACACAAAAAACAAGGATATCCCGTATAATCACCAGAATGTCCATACATTTGTCTGTAGTCTTTTATTACACATATTAACTGATGAGGAGTACAGTAGAACTTTATTGATCCCATAAGGAGATTCCATCAGGGAAATTAATTTCTCCGTCGCACTACACACAGCACAGTGAGTACACAAAAACACAGAAAAAGCACTTTTAAAGAAGCTGACTTTTAAAGATTATTATTATGAACTTATTATTTTTACTACTACTACTAGCGAGTTTACAGTGATGCTGAATGTTTGTCATTATATCCATAGTATGTATTCCAAGAAGTATACAATAAACAACTATCGACACACCCGAGAAATGTGAGATATGTAATGTACTGATGTATTTTGTAGATCTGGAGGATGTCAGGGCAGACACATTTTTGTCTAAACTGTGTTTGTCAAAATACCTGAGATTTTAATCTAGGTTAAATATAATGTTCAAATTTCGTTTTTTAAAATAAATTAAGTCAACTATCGTTTTGAAAATGGGATCGTTGTCTGTCTGTCTGCCCGTCTATCCGTGTCAGTCTTTCTGAATCATGATTGACGTGTAATTCAAACTACGTCACCCACAATTCCTCACACTTGTTTCGTTGCCCAGCAACAACGGAGTACAGCTCCCTTTGAAGGTCTGACCTGCTAGCTAGCTAGACTTTGTTTTGCTGTTCTTTCATAGAGAAGTCGGGACTTTGAGCTTTTTTTGACCAGTCAGTCTTCAGTCCACCGAGTCGTCGTCATTAAACAATGATGGAAACAACGAGTCACCAGGTTTCCTCGGCGTCTCCAGGCTGTAACCCCCCAGGGCCCCGCCATGACGGTCCCTCCGCTGAGGAAGAAAACAGAGAGATGGAGGTAGGTTAGGATAAACTACGACAATCTGTTTTCTAACTACCTCTACACAAATGTCTCCTATGTTCAATTATCTCCATCATGAGACAATTAAAAGATAATTATTGCAGATGCAAATTATAATTTTAACAAAACTAACATGTTTATAAGTCAGTTTGAACCCCCCCCCCCTCCATGTTTGTTCGTTATTACGCTGGTGACGCAGGTAACTTTGAAATCTGTGAATGTGAAGCAACGGAGCAAGGTCACGTGTTTTTTTTTTTTTTTAAGTTTTAGTTTGTAATATTGGCGTGAGCATTTGGTTGCTTAGACACTGTTTTTTGGATCCCTAATGGTTTCCTTTTGTAAGTTCCACATGCTTGCTTCATTATTCTAGTCTACAAAATTGTGTTATTTTTTCTTTACAGGCTGATGGTGTTCTGACTGCTGAGATGGTCTCAAGCTGTGTGTCCAATTTAGGGAACTTTGGTACTGGGCTGCAGCACTGCTACAACAACCTATCTCTGCCTGTGAGGCGCTTGTCTACATGTCCATGGTGTTGTTATATCGACACATCTATTTGTAGCATAATTAAACTAGGCTCTTATGATTCTCTATTCCAGAGTTATAATCTCAGCGACATCTCAGTTTTATGCAGTTATGTCCATCTTAAAAGGCTGGAACTGCCACACAATAAAATCAAAGGTAAACTCTATGTTGTTAAAGTCATTTCAGCCTTCTTATTTTGTATTTGACTCTTCTCACTCTACATTCTCTCATCTGCTAGATTTATCCTGTGTGAGCCACATGTCATATCTCGTCGCCCTGGATGCATCTCACAATGAAATTTCGAACTTCTTTGGATTCCAGCCACCGAAGAATCTAAAGGTAGCGTGGGACCTTGAACTGACAGGATAAGACCAAATTTGATTGCCGGCTCGGGCTTCTCTCTTGTGTTATTCCCTCAAGATAGGCCTGGATTTCCATAGCCCATCTGCAGTCACTTTGAATATGCTTACAAGGCATGAGCTGCCCTTGAATGACGGTGAACTTTGTCAGATTGGAAATTCTGCTCATGCTCTATAGAATTAGCAAACATTTTCTTTGGTGGGATGGCAGACTTTCTTGACTTAATAGTTTGCTTTTTTTTTAGGAAGTGAACTTCTCTCATAACCTCATGACAAAAATGGAAGATTTGTCACCCTATGCATCTCTTTTCAAACTGGATCTGGGATGTATCCTTGTGGGGCATTCAGGTTTGCATTCACAAACTCACACACTTGCACACAAACTTCTTTTCTTAACATTCTCCTTCCCAGATAACAGTTTCAGCGCGATCAGCGGTCTTGAGGAATGTTGCAGCCTCACCCATCTCAACCTGGAGCACAACAAGATCGTCAGGATCAGCGGCCTGGACAATCTGCCTCTTGTCCACCTTTGCCTTGTGAGTCCATCTGTATTACACATGGAAATATGCCAAACACATTCACACACATTTCTCCATACATACCTACAAACATGATGTTTAAATAGGCTTTATAATGATATTTCTGGGGCTACTGTTGCATGTTTTTTACCCAGTGTGTGGTTGATTTCCCCTGTTTCTGTCTTGCTGTTCTCTCCCTCTGTCTTTTTGCTCATCTTTGTTTTTGGCTGCATTTTACACCCATAAAACCTTGGCCCTCTGTTCAAGATTCAACATATGGGCCAACTCTCTCTCTCTGTCTCTCTCACTTCCACTCATTTCCCACTTGTATTTGCACATCCATGTTCTGTCCTTCATCAGTGTTACTTCCTTGTCAGCAGCTATTGGTCTGGCTCTATTTGGGCGAAGCTTTGCTTTGGGGACCTGCTGATAGCGTTTCAATGAGCACGAATTAAGTTGTGCACGCACTTGCACCTTGTCCTTCCAGCATCCATCTAATCCCATCCCTGACCCCTCTTCCTCACATGCTACCTCCCTAAGCAGCCCTGCCCTGTCAGCCAGCCTATTTCACCGCCCATCACAGCATTGACCTACAGCTTCTGGGGATGAGCGCAGTAACTCACCCCCCGCTGACAGCAGCCCTCTGCCAGGCAGCATGCTTGGCAAGAGCAGGGAGGGGTGCAGCCAGACTTTCAGATAGTCGGTGGATTGTGATGAGAAGCAGGCTGGGGACCCTGACAATGGAGGAGTGCCCAGGTCTGGTTCTTTAGTTAGTTAGCATGCTGAGCTAGCACCTCGCCAGCTGTTTTGCTGTCAGTCCTCAACTGTCAGGATTTAGGAGAGAGAGGCAAACCTGCCACTCAACTCAGTACCGAAGGGAAACAGGGTTCATGCACCCTACAGAGCAGCCGTGGCATGCCTTTAATATTTTTCCATGGGAATCATTGACTGGATTTGAAACAGAACTGCTGGCTGGAAGCCACTTATGTATGCATGCTTTGAATATCACAGACTCCTCTCCTTGAGTGTGTCCTTTTCCTATCTGAGTCCAGAGGGGGAACCGCCTGAAGAAGATTGAAGGTCTGGAGAATCTGAAGAGTCTGCAGGTCCTCGACTTGTCTGTGAACAGCATCAACTGTCTCTCTGGCCTCCAGAATCTCGATTTCTTGGGCACCATTAATCTGGAAAAAAACCTGGTACTGAATTGATTAACTACAAAAATATATAATTACAAATCTTACATGTAATTAATCAAAAAAACAGCATTCAGTATGGAGACCAATATTCCCAGCTCTGCATCAAGGATAGCAAGTACTTGAAGTTCTTCTTCTCACATGACAGATTAAAAGTCACAGACAGGGTCAAGACTGAACTCTCAAGCGCAATAAGCTTTACTCATTAAAATAAATCTTTAAAAAAAAATGATTTTTTTGATTTTGTTTCAGATTAGTGAAATTGAGGAGTGCAAACACATTCACAATCTTTCCCTGTTGAGGGACCTGAAACTACAGGGAAACCCTGTACAGGTTAATTTCCTCTTTAACTGTATCTTTATGGTTCTTCAGTTTGTCCTTTCTAATTAAATCCATCAAATAAATGACCTGTGGATTTAATTACTAGGAGCAACCACATTACAGACTGGCAATCATCTTCCTCCTTCAACATCTAACTATGCTTGACGGAGAGAAAGTCACAGCAGAAGAAAAGGTAAACCTCGGATCTGGTCATCGTATGACCTCCACCTTCGTTCAGGACACTGTTTTATGTGGGATAGCTCCCTTCACGTGACGATTAGTTGTTGAATTCCAGGTGTCATCAGTAAACAAGTATGACCCTCCTTTGGACGTCCTGGCAGCCAGAGATCACATGACCCACACGGTGAATCAGCTGATGCAGCCTCAAGAAGTTTATGACAGGTTTGCACAAATATACAATATTGCTAAATATTGTGTCTCCTCCTGAGTGTGATCAGTGATTGGACTGAGTCCATATTATACTAGCTGTTTTTGTCCCTGCATAATTTCCAACAATACTTAAAATTGGGAAAATGTATATTAAAAAAACTGTCGTGAAGATTTGCAGTCAGGTGTGTTGATCCATCACAATCATGATTTTTGCTTAATCAGCTATCAAGGATGTTTTTTCCCAACATGAGCAGCATTTTATCTGCAGTGTTTCATTATGGCTGATGTTCCCCATCCCTGAGATTAAAAAAAAAATTAGCTCCCGCATCAGCACTTTTTTTTTTCAAAACGTCGATCACCAGCAAATGAAAGGTTGTACTTCAGTTAATTTAGCGTTCGCCTCTACGCTACCCAACTACATTTGTGCAAGTCTTCTGTTTATGTTGTCAAGGAGTGAGATTCGCCTCTGGAAGCGTTTGTTGTTCAGAGAGTGTAAGATCATGCATGTAAAATTTAACAGAAACCTTTGCGTGTATGTGTGTGTGTTCTTGCAGCACTTTGCCCAGTCCAGACTCTCCATATCCAATGCTGGTTCTGACTGGTCCTCAGGCCTGTGGGAAGAGAGAGCTGGCCCACAGACTGTGTCAGGACTTCAGTGAATACTTTGCCTATGGGTCAGTCTCAGTCTCTCCTAGCACCTAGCAGTAGGTTTTTGACATGAAAATATGTGCTAAAACACATTACGTGAGCGTTGCTCTCCTGTGTGTCTGTCTTCAGTACCTGCCACACCACCAGAGGGCCCTATTTAGGAGAGGAGAACGGACTTGATTATCATTTTGTCAGCAATGAAGATTTCCAGAACATGGTCCACATGGTGCATTAGCCTGCCAAAAAGCCTTTTTTGCCCCCTCGGATTAACCACATAAGAACAAATAACAGGTTTCAGGGTGATATGAGTTTCATAAATCATGCCGACAGTAATATTCATCAAAAATTAATTAATAGTACACCATCTTTTTCTGAGTGTCCTTGATTCACATAACTCCTAAAGCAAGTTTTAGATTGAATTCACTCACTGGCAATAATGACTTGAGTAGTTTAGGTAATTAGTTTCACTTGGGTGGATTGATTTTCCTTTTACTGGCTGATATTTCATTTAACAAAGATACATTTAGTTGAATTGAGCCCTTTTGAAGAGGTGTAATGGATTCATAAATTAACTTTACTGAAGAATGACCAATCATAGTATGTCCTACAATGCTTACCATGCAAGTGATGATTACATAGTCTGAGACAATTTACAAGGACACAAAGCTAATGGTTTTTTATTATTATCAATATGCAGATGCTGGTCGGCGTCACGTGAAACGCACCTATTTTCAGAGGAATGATTTTAGTCGATTGTGACTTTGTTAGAGGAATCAGTTTGTGTTCATGTTGCTCACTGTGTGCAGCTATGCTGTGGATATAAAAACATCTCATCTGAGTAACAGGACATAATTGTTTTCATCTTCAGATACCTATGATTTAATAGTCCTGAGGGGTGATGGGTGGATGGATAGAGGTCTGGATGATCCACTGCTTTGATTACTAAATCTTGTATACTCCAAAACAGGAAGTGAGCCAGTATTTGTATTCACCTTCATTCTTTGATTACCAGACTCTATCTATCTTATTCCACCCTCGTCTTAAACTTCATCCTCTCGCTTTTCACGTGTCAGCTCCCCTCTTCTTCCTCACTCCCTCTTCCCTCAGAGGTGCTTTTTCGTAACTACGCAATCATCATCTCACAAGTCCATTGCTTGTGGACACTCTCATTCAAGATTAACCCTAATCAGCAATCCTTGCTACTTATTACACTCCATACTGTGTTGTTAATACAAGGAGCGCCTGCTGTGCAATTTTGACTGAATCGCATCCAAGGCTGGAAGACTAAAATCAAATAATGCTTCATAATTGAGTATTTGAAAGGATGGTTCACAGACATTCAAAACATTCAAGGGAGCTTAAATTCCCATTTGACTGTGGGTGACACATGTAAACCTGCAGTAAAACATTTAAACACAGTGCCTTGTGGTTAATGGATGTTATACACATAATTTTTGTGTCATGTCTTTTGTGTTCTATTTTGAAAGACAGATAGGAGAGACTGTTAACACTTTGTTCTTTCCACCTGTTTCCATGTTGATACTGCAACAACTATGCTCTATAATTATATGTGTAATTGTTGCAATTTTATTTTAGCAAAATGCGAATAGTCTACAGTCAAAATAATCTCCAGTAAATACAAGATGTAAAACAGAGCGCTTTCAATTTTACATTTCCTAAAAACAAAATAAACTAAAAAAGCTGAAGCTGAATTACATTAATCACATTTGGACAACTAAAAATTTTTTTTGAAAATCATAATGAAGTGAAGTTTAGCTTTTGCTACCACGGATCATAGAGTTTTCCACAGTAAACATCTCTCAATACCAGCAAACTAAAGGTCAAGTGTGATAGGTTTTAACTGACCACCAGGATAAAAGTTTGGCTCACAGGATAGTGAACAACCTCTGGTTGTTAATCTTGACAGAATGTGCTGGGAGTTGTCTGCCTGCTAAGTGGAAGATAGATGCCACTCATAAGTGGTCAAACTATTATTTGTTGGGTAATAAGCTGGGCATTGGAACATTCCCTCTTTCTTTCTTGTCATAACTGGACCTGTCTTTTCAGGGCAGGTTCATTCAGACGATGGACTACGGGGGTCACAGTTACGGTCTGTCCAGGGATGCCATCGAGGACGTGGCCAGAGAAGGACTGGCCTGTTGTGTGCACATGGAGTTAGAGGTAAGCAGTCAACACTAGACTTTTTTTCTAGCTCTGTATCATGAATGGGTTTAATATGACCATTCATGTTACACATGCCTGAGGTATGCATTGTTAGCATGATTCAGCCCTGCAGTAACCCTATTGTTCATTAGATTCATTATAAGACTTTTAAATCTTACATACACTATTTCTGGTTCTTGGGACGTTTCCTCGCAGGGTATCTTCAGTCTGAAGAAAACCTACTTTGAGCCTCGCTACATCCTGCTCATCCCCACCCAGGTGGAGAAGTACACCAGCCACTTGAAAGGCCGTGACCTGTATACCCCGGCACAGATTGACGTAGCGGTGTCACGCGTGGAGCTGTATGCTAACACCAACAGGCAACAACCAGGATTCTTTGATAATGTCATCTCCTGTGGTACGACAAAGAAGCACCGGGGTGGAAAGAATTCATGTTTGATGCTGTAATTGTTGATTTAAATGCGCAGTGCAGAAAATAGTAATGGTATATTAAAATCCTCAACTGGGCCTTATGGTGCTAATAGCAAATGACAGTTTAATTGCAGTACAAATTTTAATTAAAGCACAATTTTCCACAAAAAACTATTTTCAGCTTTGAAGAATCCTAATTGATTCCCAAGGAAGACCAGCATAAAGAAAGTTGGAACTATTTTTTGATCGCATTGTTTGTTTCTCAGGAAGGGGGATATGCATTTCCCTGGCTTAGCACATGTGTCATCCATACAGCCTTAGATAAATGAACACTCTTCACCAAAATCCATACACTACACTCTCAATCCAATTACTACATGTATTAAGGGCACGAGCAGCGGAATAGTTGTGTTTATCATCCCCCCATGAAAGCACTCAGACATGTTAGCTGTATTCTTAATGAGACGAACACACAGAGTGTGGAACCTCATCACTTTTATGCACCACTAGCTAGCACCTCATTACACTCAGGTCATCATCCCCATATCTTTGAATCATTACTGTTTGATGCGAGATGCATTAGCTGTGTTCAAAACCAGGTTTTTATCGTGTGTGTGTGTGTGTGTGTGTGTGTGTGTGTGTGTGTGTGTGTGTGTGTGTGTGTGTGTGTGTGTGTGTGGGTAGATGACTGGGAGGAAGCCTATCAGACATTGAAGCAGGTAGTGAATGATTATCTGCTGTTAGAGGAGCTGGAAGAAGGAGAAATAAACAACAGAGCGACCCCTGACAACATTTCCACAGGTGTGTTTGTTTTTGTATCTTATGCACTTTTATCCTATTTGTATTATTATTCTTAGTCGTAGTGGTATTATCATCATTTTACAACATACTCTTCATCTCAATATCAATTTACAGCTCAGGAAATATTCATCAGCCTGTGAAAACATGCATATTAAATTATATGACCAGATGGTTGGAGGGTTTATTTTATATTTATGATGTTTTTTAATATGTCCTTCAACTTTATGGAGGTGCGCTAATGAATAGCTGGAGTTCCCCATGGAACCCTGGTTATTCATTAGTGCCATAAATTTAATTCGGTGGCATCTAAAAAGAAAGTTCACGCTCTACATTGTGCATTCTTGTTTAATACACACTCATCCATGCCGACTCACAGCTCATCAGCTAATCTACAGTAGTCACACACTTTCCGCAGCGTTGCAATCTTTTTCTCTCAGGTCATGAGGTGCAAGAGAAGCCACCTTCGCCTCTGTTGGGGTCAGGATCAGGCGCAGCTCCCAGGGCTCTCGAGCCCTCAGATCTGTCTCACAGGAGCTATTTTAACAAGATCCAGGCAGAGCTCAGCCCGCAGAAGAGCCCCACTGTGAGTCATAAGATGTCTTTCGCAAATTGTCTCATTAATAATGTCTACAAAGTGAATGTTAAATAAACATGTAGGTTGTATAACATGAAAGAAGATGCTGGATTTCTTTCTCTTTCTAGCCCATACATCATCACCCCCTTGTGCCACTTTCCCCCTCCCCCCCAACCTGTAATCGCTTTCCGCATCATCATCCTTCTCATTTTTTGCCTCACCTTCCTGTAACCTCCTAAACCACTCCCTCTCCTTACTTTGGGCTCTCCCTTCCGCAGGAGCTGGCCTCCATCAGGAGGCGTGAGCGGTTGGTGAGAGAGGCTATAACGGGGAAGAGTCCAGGGGTCTACAGCCAGCTCTCCAAAAGGTTCATTATCAGCAGTACACACTCCAGTGCACTCGCATGCTTAATTTCAAGTGGGCAGTCTGGTGGGCCAAATTGCTTTAATTGGTGCACTTACCCTAACTTCATTTTAATGGTTTGTTTTGGGTCATTGTTTGACCTTGATTGTGAAGTGGCAGGCTCCCAAATTATTTGAGTGGAACGCTTTGTTAATACGATGGGCTAGTCTAGTGGCACTCTCTTACCAATTGTCCTAAAGTACACCTGTCACAAGTTAAAACAACACCAGATCTGAACTGGGGAATTGCTTTTCAATGGGAAATTACTAGAATAAAACAGAGGCAATAAAATTTGACTTTTTTGTGTTTATGTCAGGCCTGTTCAAGCTACTTTGCAGGACTGTGATCATAGTACCTTTTTTTAGTGAGGTTCTATGGAGCTGCATAGAATGAACTACTGTATTCCACTAAGTAGTCTGCATGCTGGTTGTACTTTCAACAGCTTTATTTCATCTGTACAAATTATCATCAGCCTTTTGTCATTTTTTGTCTCACATATACACATTTATCACACATGCACAGTATGCTACATGTTCAGTCAAATTGAATTTGTCCCCTTTGGGGTCATGTTCTAAGTCCATTCAGACAAGTTTAATCAATGCCATCTGAGTTACACATGCCTGAGGTATGCATTGTTAGCATGATTCAGCCCTGCAGTATTTCTAGAGGGGATCCCAGACGTCTTTCTACACAGAGATGTGTCTTTACTTGTATGCTGATCTCACATGTTTGAATAGAGGATCCTTTGGTGTTTTCTTGACAGAGTACTTGTGTTTTCATGTGTGTCTGTGTGTTTGCATCTAACTTTATAGATCACTCCGTACGCGTGAGTTGAGTAACTGCTTATTAATGAATACCTCCCAAGATCATACCAAGAGCTGCAGCTAATCAGGTCATGGTATGCAGGATTTGGGTGAATCTGTTTGGCTGCAGTTTATCAAATAATTTCTTTTTCAATTCTATTCCATTTCCATTCGATATTAATGTGTATTACATTAGAGATAAAAAGCTTATGGCACGTTGTAAAACTTTCTGTACTGCTTGTCAGCCCTACACAGTGTTTTCATTTGAATCTCGACGAGCTGATTTGAAAATATCTAATGTTGGGAAGTTCCATCCAAGCTTCCTTTTATTTTGTGGCGGGTGTGACAGCAGTTACTGTTTTTCTCTACTCACCAGCAGCCTGGATGAATCTCGTGGGAGCTCAGCGCTGTCTCTGCCCGGTTCAGCCAGGGCCTCGTCTGTCTTATTGGAGCCCCCAAGTAGCTCTGTCCTGGGACCTGCCTTGGACTCACACAAAGGTATTATTATTAGTAGTTGTAGTTATATATGTAATTTAGCAAAGCTACCACTAAAATGTGTTCTCATATCTGTCATTAACCCATAGCATCATACCAGACCCCAGGAGCCCAATGTCCCATCACAGACCCGCTGGCCACAGCCACACCTCCCTCCTCCGACAGACGTCCTGGTTCCAATGTCAGGACCATCCTGCCGCCAATCCCCACTGGACGCAAGACCCCCGTAGCACCCAGCCCGGCTCCTTCAGCAGTGGCGGATGAGTGAGATTCGGACTACATTTCCCACAATGCATTAATTCAGCCCATTTTAACGTTGACAAAAATGTTTTGAACAAAGTTAATGTCCTAACTTGTGTTTAACGTTATTTTCATTTATTCACTTGGATATTTTGATCCTTGATTGATGGATTATGTGGGTTTAATAACCTGACAAATTAAAAGGATTTATTTTATAAAAGCAGAACAAAGAGACATATGTTTTCTGTGCAACTGTAATGTTTAAAAGTTACATCTGGTCATTTTAGGACAGCCGTTATGCTGATGTGGCCCTCGGTGAAAATGAGTTTGACACCCCTGTTCTAGGAGATCCAAAATGAATTTTGAAGAATGACTTGTGTGAGCCTTAGAAGAAAATAAGTTAATATTTAATGGTGCACAAGTTTAATTCTCATTAAACTTGTTTGGGGATATTCATTTTAAAAGAATGAATATCCCCAAACAACCAACTGTAAAACTACGCTGTTACTAGCTTACCGCAAAATACAAATACTGCGATTTAATACTCTACAGTCAAACACTTTGGTTTCTCTGTCACCACTTGCCGTAGTCCTGTGATCTTTCACTCGTGCAGTAACACGTCAGGATCTTATGCACTTCCTCTCTACTGTAGCAACCATATGTGAGATGATGACAGTGTAATTAGAGTCAAATTTGTGTCTTTACTACTCTAGAGGTCTAATCCAGGCACACAGATGTGCGCACACACACACACAGATTGATAAGCATGTCTTTTGATCATTATAAATACTGCAGTTTGGCAAAGCAAACAGCTGTTTCTCTCTTTTATGATAATGTATTCACGATCAAAGCATTATTTATGCTGGAAATATTCATCAATTCAACATATGTGTCAAGTTTAGTGGGCGTTATATTAAATTTTCTGACACCAGAATGGCGATATATTTCTTACTGTTCAGTAATCTTAGCAAATAGAATGTGATACCGAGCTTCCATTAGCAACACAGATCTCCTGACATTGGATGATGAATACATCATTAATCTTTATCCCTCCTAATGGAATTATTTATTCAACTGGAAACATATCCGTATGGAAGTTGTTGACAGGTATTACTCAGTGAGCATCACAAACAAGCATTTTGACAGTTTGTGCGTCTGTGTGCGTTCTCCTGCGCCCGTCCATCCTGTCGAATTTGCAGCATTCATGTTTGATTCGCTGTAAATTAAAATTGCCACCAGTCATAAATGTATGCATTGCTTATTTAACAGTCAAATCTACTTGTAAGTGCAGGTTAACGCGCACACAGTAGGCATGTTCTGGTTCTTGGGCGGTACATGTGAGCGCAGCTCTCCTGCACAAACACTCACACACACACTGGAAACACACCTGGTCATCCATCATTGTCTGTCTTCCTCCCAGGCAGCAGATGTTGCAACCCTATCATAATTCTTTGGCAGTTTGAAACCAGACAGTGTCTTTCGGGCCCCGGGGGGCCTAACCTACTAACACTGCAGTACCTTCCTGTGACTTATCATGGAGTTAATGTTGCCTTCCTGTGCATTGACATCACAAAGGAGACATTTATGTGTGTGATGAAAGTGTGCAGCTTTTTAAGTCCACGTAAAGAGAAGTACAACATGAGATACAGATGTTAAGAGGAGTTACCAGGTATATCGCAGCTTGTCATCCTGGATGTGTAATTATATTTACCCCAATCGTCTCTTAAATATAGAGGTGGTATGTTGCATTTACACTTTGAAATTTAAAAAAATAACTTTTAGATTTAGTTTGTTTATTTGTGCACAAATCAGTCATTTTGTACATTAAAGGTGTTCTACATTTCAAGTCAGAGAATGGTGACTTAAATTCACAAATATTTCTCATGATCACATTTTGATCAGCTTTTGCTTTTAATTAGAGACCCCTAGTGGCAGAAATACAGCCAAATACTGTGTGTTTTGGCATTCAAAAAGACATGAATAGCTGTATTTCTTCCCGTTTCTGCTGTTTTCTGTTTGAAACATCATTCATAAGAGAGACGGTTTAAACAGGTGTGAATAACTTCCCTGACGTAACCAGCTGCTATAAAACAAACATGTCACACAGTTTCATTTAGACAGAACTCCTCCAGGCAGCAGCTCAACATCGAACAGTGAAAGTGAGAAACTATTCAGGAAACAAAAACTCGCTTCCATCTGAAATTTAAGTCTGTCTGCAGGACATATTTGTTATGGGATATACGCAGCAGTACGTTACCAAAACTAAGAAACCTGAAATTCCTTCTCTTCTTTTTCTTTTCTTAATTCTTTCAATTGATTCTAGAGTCTGTCTAATTCTTGATTCAACGGGATTAATTCTAGATTCATTATAATTCCTGATTATATCTGCTATTCCTTGTGATATTCCGTCTGATTGATTCTAATTCTTTGATTCTAATTCACCACAAATATGTTTAAAAAAAGACATGTTAACACGCGGTGATTGTGATTTTAAATAAAAATAAATTATAGTTCGTACTATAAGAGATGGTCTTTATACAGCTAATGTATTCAGACATTTGCAGCAGTTATATTTTGATTTAATGACACTCTTCCATCGCC
Source organism: Antennarius maculatus (assembly GCA_013358685.1). Classification (NCBI taxonomy): domain Eukaryota; kingdom Metazoa; phylum Chordata; class Actinopteri; order Lophiiformes; family Antennariidae; genus Antennarius; species Antennarius maculatus. Next base: position 4,910,026 of record CM023627.1, read on the forward strand.
AGAAATATTTTTATGCTCCATTTCATTGTGCCAACAAGGAATAAAATTTCCAATGAACCTGCTGTCATTTTCAGACAGTTGAAAGAAGTCATTTAAAAAACCCTAATATGAATTGCCAGCGGTGGGCCTACATTATTCCACTCCTGTTACAGAACCCCAATCCTTCTACCCAGTTTGTCAAAGGTCCCACTTTCTGATTCCTCTTTAGAACAGCGGGCGTTCTCTCCAGGAGGATACAACCATCACTGAATCTTATGAGCTGCTGCAGCCTTTCAAACAGTTTCCAGTTATACTCCTGCTTTATAGCGACAGTGATTTTTCACCAGATACGGGGCCGGCGTTTATAGCTAGTTTCCCTTTGTCGTGGGATTTCATTTAAAAACGCCCTGTAAAAAGATGGGAGGAGTGAGGGAGGGTTATGAGCCTGAGAATGGACTTGGAAAACAGTCTATGAAGGTACAATAATACACAGATGTAGCCCTTGTGTGTGTGTGTGTGTGAGGGAGGCAACACACCTATTCATTTCAGGCTCAGACGTATAAATCTTTCCTACGGTGATGAAGTTGTATTCTCCGTCTCTGATAGTCCCCAGTGGTTATAACAACAAGTCTCTGTGTTTTCTGTTCGCTGGCGGTTTGGAAAAAAAGAAAGCGACATTGCAAACTGTTATTATTTGCATCTCTTGTTTGTGACCCTTCCCTGAGCAGACAAATTGGTTCCAGTAGGCGAAGAAAAAAGCAAGCGGACTGGCGCTGCATGCTTTGGATTCTTTTTGAACTTCTTTTTTTTATAACTAGATATTTCCTGGAGTGTTGTCTGTTAGATCAGATGGATGGATGGCTGGATGGATGGACAGAGGGATGGTTGAATAAATGGATGGATGCCTTAACTTGCGCTAACATAACTCCATCCCTGAATTTCATTCCCTCCACCAACAGTCAGAGGAGTTTATGTGATCTCCCACAGTTTCCTGATTTATTTTTTAGTCTGTCCGTAAGTGATATCTGGAAAAATGTCAGCAGAGTGATTGCTTTTTGTGTAACTGTGGATCTCAGGCCGGGAGGACGAGTTTGATTAAATTTGTGAGGAGAATGCACTGAAGGCTGATACTTTCCTCTACACAAGTATTTCCCAACTAAAAACCCTGTAAATCCCTGTTCCATCATCATCATATTTTTATTGATACCTCATAGATTTCTGATTATTCAAAGAGTGGATTCCAGGGTGTTGTTTTTTTTTTGTGGCAAAATTCAGATTCAAACAAATCCATAGACGTAACAAGTAGTGATCTCACAGTGACACAAAAGGAAATCACATAGCTTACACACACTGTGTACACAACGGTGTTGAAGGAGGAACACTTTCTTGAGTGTTTTCTCCTTCTGCCTGTGGTGCTGTCACAGCAATGAAAAGTTACTAATTGCACTCATGCAAGCGCTGCATTTTCCAGATATTTCTACTTGATCTATATTTAATGCTATTTTATACCTTGATTTCTACTACGTAAGTAAAAATACTACTGGATAATAAAAGTCAGTCACGAAGAAAATAAAAGCTCTGATCGCTTCCTTGTTAGTTTCTTAATGTTATTGTGAATTCTTATTTACTCATGTGTTTAATTTTTGGACTAAATAAACAAGAAAACTCACAAACATGACCAGTATATGAAATATAATCAATACCTCGGCCTCCAAAATTAAACTACTGAGTGACTACTAATTTAAAATCTAACAAGATATTTCACAAAAGACAGAGTAACTTTTGAATTATCACAATGAGTGTTTGCTACTTTTACATTAATGAAGGACATCAACACTATCTTAGATCAAACCTGTCACATGACGAGCACACATACATTCTCCAGAGGTGGAGTTTCCAGTGGAGTTCATTCTGTAAAAAGAGAATACTTTCTTGGAGTAGAACTGAGGTTTCTTAGCTAAGTATTTCCTTTCAATGTGTCATCATGTGCCGGGAGCATGAATGACAACTTCCGATTGGGGAACTGTTCCCCCAAGGTGAGGACTTTGCCATTTCAACAGGAGCACTCTGGATTTATCTCTGCAACCTTTCTCTAGCTGTGCTTGCAGAGAGGTTGAGGGAATAGGTCATCAGGTTGGGGATATAATGAAAGCTTCAATAAGATACGCACACACAACACTTACCTCTGCATTAAGTCTGCCGCGTGATGTGACGCCACAGCCGGTAACTGTGGCAACAGCAGTCTGTGTCTGTAAGTGTGTGTGTCTGTGAAAGAGAGACTCCTCACGGTGTTCCCTGTGGACAGATTAATTCCCTGCCAGATTCATTCCTTGTCAACTTGCTGAAACAAAAAGTTTCTGTTTTAATTAGTTCTGTGCAGTGTCTCGCCTCATCTCTCTGCATCTCCTTTCTCTCTCTCTCTTACTCTCCTCCTCCACTCATTCTCTTAACTCCTTGGTGTAATTAAAGAAAGTCGGTGCTGATAATAGGAGTGTAATAGTGTAAAATAGCAATAATCAATACGCACTCCATACCATGAAATTCAAAATTCATCTATGTATAAATATGGAGGAGATGGGATGAATCACTGCACAATGGTGTTGCATGCTCCTTCATTCATGTTGTTTATACCTCAGTGGTTACATTGTGTTTGCCTAAAAGAAGCTACATAAAAAAAACCCCACAACTTTAATTTGATCTTGAACTGAATCAATGGAATTTTATGTTATTAAAATACTCACAAAATGCATTAGGCGCATTGCTAAAGTCATTTATATCATATTTTTTTAGATTGATAATAATAAACAATGAATTAAATGGAAAGATGTGACCCTCCCTGTCTGCTGGACACATGTAAAGATGATCTGCCCCCTTAAATACTTTAAAGTTTTTGAAAAAAAAGCTCCATATTCAGGACAGACAGGACTCCCTGTTTTAATTGCTGCATATAAAGAGTTTGAAGTCCACTAATCTAAATCTGTCCATATATAAGTTGCAAATAAAACACTAATCGCTCATTTCACGGAAGTGGAAATTGTTGTTACGGTAATATAATTAACATGATTCATTGTTATTCAAACTCTGGCATATTTTTTTTAAATAAGAGCATGGCCTAAGATCCAGATGACGTCATTCGAGTTTTGTTTTAGCGGGAAAACCTTCCGCTGTTTTTAGCTACAGTAGCTTCTACTCATTACAAATGACAAGCTGGGACAGAAGTGACTATGAAAAGTCAAGAAAGAGAAGATTAAAGTCCATGTCAATCTTCTTTATGCCACATCTGGCTTGTCCCCTCTGGCTGTGGCTCAGGGTAGATGAGGGGGGGAGGGGGTCAGGTAGGCTGGAGTTGGGGACGTGCCCAAACAAACCCCCTCACAGGAACAATGCTGCCCCCTCCAGGGTGAGCTGACCTCACCTGCAGGCGGAATAGCTGGTTCAGGGGATGGGAGCCACAGCTGGGCTGAGGAGGGGAACAAATGGAACATAGCTTCACTGTAATTGGAGGTTTGTAGTCAGAAGGGATTTTGAATCTGAATTTCACATTTTGACACTCTCTGATCTTGTCTTGGTTTTTGTTTTTTTAAGGGTCTTCACCTTTAATCACACATCTGACCTTTGACATCCACCCTCCTCTCCACAACTTGTTGTTTCTGTGGCATCCTCACCCATTTTTCTCTTCCTCCATCATACCTGTTCCTCTTCCTTTGCACTTTTTTTTTTATAACTTCAGTCATGGAACTCTCCATTTAGGATCTTTGCATCCTATGCTGTCAATTAGAAAACACAATTTCTAGTTAATCATATCTGGTTATCCAAAGAAAGGAGGAAGAATCCTCAACCATGTCACAAACTATTGTCCATGTTCTCCCCATTAAATTAAATGAAAGCAGAATACTTTAAAGGTATAAAATGTAAACACTATGAAAATCTCACCTGCATTTTTATTGACTCAATTCTCAGGTGTGAGCTCACATCTCCAGGTTAAGGTTGGTTTCAGGAGTGGGTGAATCTGTGGTTAGCTCTTGTCTTGAATTTTAATCTACAGAACTAAAAAATTCTGTAATTTTAGCTTCTCTGTCCTGTGTTGTTTGTGCTTTGCAGCCAAATGTTAGATTAGCCTAAATAGCTGCAGGATGGAGTGCAGCATGCAAAAACCCAGGCTGCCACATGGTGCAAAATAACTTACCATTTAAATAAATACAAGAAAATGCAGAGAGAGAGAGAGGGAGTGAGTGCAATGTTAATAATTTTGATCTATTACAGGTTTTCACACACCCCCCCCCCCAGCGAAGCATTATCATACATACACAATTAAAAATCCTCTCCAGATGCTGCTTCAACAAGTTCAGTCCAATCCCGTGTGAGCACTGCAGTATCCAGACAGAGATGTTTGAAAGCTAAACGTGACTTCATGCTACGTTATTCTTAAAGATTCTTCCTCTGCACTGAGCTGTGAAGGTGATTACAGCATTTCAGCGTCAGTCTGAGTGGCAGACACAAAGTCATGTCTGCACCAGCTGAATTTAAAACAAGTTGCTTAGTCTCT